>JAWWEQ010040614.1:0-18424 GCA_035583055.1 Torymus tubicola | reverse complement strand
TTTTTTTGATATTGTAAGCATGTCTCGACGTTACTATGTATTATAGTAATTTTTAATACATCATTTTTCTCAGTGTATTATTACACGCCAACGCACGCGTTGGTACTCTTCACGAACTGTCGACCGTCGTTTTGATTTACAACATACACCGTGGAGAGAATTCACTTTTGATCTGCGTAATTGCTGCGCGCGTCGTTAAACAGCTACGCCGAGTATGTATATATGTGCAATGACATAATTTCGCCGTGAGCTCATTGGTCGGTTCCGATGTATATCGCATTATAGGGTATGAGAGTATATAAAAATCGCTGGATATGAATGTGCGTGCGACGTCATACTGGGTGTTATATATGGTTCTACATTCCCGCGCAGTTTAAATATATATAACAATGGGGGGTTTGGTATGCGACCGTGTGCGTAGATAATATAAACGTTTCGATTGATTGGTCCTGTTGTATGGGGTTAATTCGATGTTTATATATTATAACGGTTTAATTTAATATAATGGGTGATATAAACAGGGATAGTACACTATCTACACTAAGAGAAGGATTTATTTATAGTTAATATATTTAGTAACAGTTAATACGAAATAGTTGATTTTGGGGGGAAATAAGGAAATTGTAAATGTGAAAACATTCACATTTGACTGAAATTCCAAAATATTACTGATAATGATGGTATATCAATACTTAATATGCCATCGTTAAGTATAAATAAATTTTTCTGTATATTTTTAATATATCTTCTTATTAACTATAAACAAATTCTTCTCTTCAGTGTAGTATTCTATGTTTACCACCACAATAAAGCACGCAGTGTAACTATAAAGTAACCAAAATTAATATCACTCCGCGTATATTCATAAAATTATCCTATTACGTGTTATTCTCCGTAATTTATACGCTACTGCAAATCATTCAATTTTCAATGCTCAAAACACACGAACAAAGACGCAACTACATTCAATATCTATCCGATCTATAGCACAACAACCCAACCACTCTCACTTATACACCACCCTACACATAAAATCCGAAATATCAATCGGGCAAACGTACATATACGCGATACTTCATCACGTAGCCACATCGCCTAATTGCTATTCGAATCCTGGCATCGCGTACAACCTATATACACCCATCAATATTCCACAAACCCTCTGCTTCTTCTTCTTCATCTTTCCAAGCCTCTTTTCCCTACATATACATACACAACAACCAGTCCGCGCGCACGAAATCCTCCGCCTCCGCATCAACATCGCGGAGCCCGCCACTTACCAAGGTACCTCGGAATTACGAAAATTTCGCTACTACTACTACCTCCTCCTCCTACTTTGGCTCCTGCAATTTCGTGCGGCGTTGCGCGGCCTCGTTTCGCCTTCTAACGCGATTAGAGCGTGTATACAGTGGCGCAATGATAAAACTCTCCGGTTGATAACGAGGCTTTTCCGGATGGTATATATATATATAAGGATTGACGAAATTCCACGGTGATAATAATGATGATGATGGTTTCGGGGAGAGAGAGGGTCAATGATTATATTCGCGTTCGTGGATATACGTACGTACGTGCGTAGTGTATATGGCGCGGTCCTCGTAGTGGATATATAGGTATAATGTATGTGTATCGAAACTTTCACTATATGCCGGTAGCTTACCGCTTCGATGGTGGTATATAGTATATTAGCGATATACTGGTACTTTGGGCGACTACAGCTACGATGTGAATGTGATTTTTCACGCTTCTATTGTAACACCAATGGTATACGTAAATGGGTAATCTAATACAGATGAGATATATATCGGTACAACAATGCGGCTTATATCGAAGATATACAATAGGTTGATATTATGGAAAACTCGAGCGTCTACGTGGTTTTTTTCTTCTCCTTCTTCATCTTTACAATCCAGTGGGTAATTAAAAACGTTGGATAACCGATATATCTCGCGTATATACCGGAGAAAGTGCGCGGTATCGATTCTTTATCATTCGAGAGACAGGAGGGCAGCAAAAAAATAAAGGCTTTGCCACTATAGTAGCAGTGTATATATAGTTATACTTTTCAATTGTGATAGCAAATTTTTTTCGAGAAATCGGTCTATACACGGGTCTTCAAGTGTTGATCTTATCGTGGGTGATTGTGACGAAAGCGGAGGAGAGAAAAAAAATGACATTTTGTGCGTTATGTAAAGATATACGCGCACGAATTACTTTCAAAATCTATTATATATGCGTATATAGTTTGCATTGATTTTGCGCGTGAACCATGTTGACACGTGATATGCCAGTTCCCAAAACGTTGTTTATACATGTATACCTATATGTATATATACTTGAGGGAGAAAGGTCGTTTTGGAGAAGTTGGGAGGAAAAAAAAGAAAGAAGGTTTGCCCGAGAACCTGAAATTAAGAAATTCAGGCGGTAACGATCGGGTATAATATAACGAGATCGTTGCCAATAAACGGCGCTTATATGAATAAACATATATTGATGCATGCGTATATGACGTAGCGTCGTGGATGAAAATAATAATACTCGATGTACTGTAGACGATAATCGATGTATGTACCTCGTAAAGCGATTATATATATCTCGATCGTTTAAACTTTTTGTATATATGTTTTATATATATATTGATATATGTGTGATGTGTATCAGAAGCTCCGATATACAAAAAACAGCTAAATAATTAAAAATATACTTACAATCGCTATTTTAAAATGTATACTTTACTATTTCTCTTTCCACGCACGTCTCTACACGCAAACATTCTCGAACCGAACCTTTTCAACGAACCATCATACCGTCATCATCATCATCTATCCAACCCATATACACACAAGTGCGCCCGTCTCCTCATGCAAAATGCATCCAAAAATAATCGCTTACTTTTTGCGCAACACTACATAATCCATTTCTATACTAACTACTCGCATACCGTATCTCTCTCTCTCTCTCTCTCTCGTTCAATTGCTCACCTACACATACGATGAAAAATTAGATCCAACTGCAGCAGCAATAATAATAATTGCGCGTCATTCGCGTTCCTCACTATATATACACACATAGCGATGCGTCGACGCGCGAAAGTGGCGCAGTGGGTGTCACGCGCGATCGAGGTGAAATTATAAAGAAGGTAGACGATGCGTGTGACGAATGACGAATGAACGAGTATAGCATATATATGTACATGTGGTTGGGAGTACAACGAGGATGTTCACTTTCTAATAAGTAAAATTGTTCCGACTCGGTTTTCGGCGGGGGTTTGGGAAAGTGATTATTTTTGGGTGCAAGAGTTATATTTATATACAAGTATGTAATATATGCGTATAGTGTAAGCGTGTGAACATTGTAATTATATCTGTATATAATGCAAAGTGAACCCGTATTACATTCCGCGATAATATAATAATAATAATTAACGTCCGTATATACGTACGTCGTATAATATTCGTATATACAGCATTATAGTAACGGAAATATTATCTTTACATATTATTTACGATTATTATACATATAGCTACGACGATGGCGTCGATAAATCGCTATACCGCATACAACCGCAGCGTATATAATTTTCACCAACCGATATGGACTTTTGAGGAAACAACGTCTCGGGGTTTCCCATCGTGTACCGCGAAAAATGACACGTCACATCGTACATTACATATAACAACGACAACAATTTTCTCACCGCGAACCCATCACTTTTTCTTATTCGACACCAACCAAACTGTAATGTTAATCGCGTATCTATGCGGACCATCAAGATCCTCCCTAACCTATCAACTATATACGTATATATTTCGCAACTACTTACACACTTCAAGGGAACAATGATGCTTTCAATTCCAGT
The DNA here is from genome assembly GCA_035583055.1 of Torymus tubicola. Lineage (NCBI taxonomy): Eukaryota > Metazoa > Arthropoda > Insecta > Hymenoptera > Torymidae > Torymus > Torymus tubicola. The sequence goes on along the minus strand of JAWWEQ010040614.1, from coordinate 14,565 downwards.
CGCGACGACAGCTTGAGCAGCAGCAATTCGGTATATACTATATACGTCAACGGGTATGGCTATTCTTTCTTCTATTACGTCAGTATATAGTAGCTTAAGACTTCTGTACACGCGTACTATATATATATATATACTCGGAAGGAAAATATCGTCAAAAAAAGCCGCAGGACTATAATAGTTAGGCAACCACTCGTCGCGGGAAAAATTTTTCGTATACGCCTGCGCAATTACACGTGGCCGCGAAGTATATAACGTTTTTCCTTGTTCTTTTCGTTCCCCCCTTTTTTTTCTTGAAAAGAAGTAGGGGGCGAGAAGAATTATGCTTTTTGGTGTTTTTTTTTGTGTTGTATACGCGCGTAAGGGAATTTTGGGACGCAGGAAACAAACGCCCGCGGTGCAGGAGTGTGAGAGAGTTGCGCGCCGCGTGTGAAGAATAGAGCATATATATATTTTACCTTTGGTATATATTATGACAATGAGGTGCGTTGTGTGTCAATGGTGTATGGACGTGTCTCTGTACTGTGGGTTTTTTCGAATGGGAAAAAGTGTTTTAAATAAAAAAAACACGTATTTTTGCAAAAAATAAATATCTAACGTAAACGTGTACTAAAAAAATTGGTTCAATTAAAATATATACATACATGATTTCGCGAATGAGAGAGAGAGATTAACGTTCGGCAATAAAGAAAATAATTGTACTACAGTATAAGCGAGTCTTTGAAAAATTTCAGCTCCTTTTCGACACTTTCGCTTATAGCACCGCCCCTGCCGGCCGTCATAATTAATTGCTCCATTCCTCAGCTTGATCGGCACACTCTATATATATATATATACACGCACAAAAAACCTCACCCACCTTTACACAGATCGCATCTTACTGATACACGCGCCACCTCTATCAATCGAACGTACACTCTCCATTAATTAAGCAACCTTATATATATACATATACATATACGCAGATCATCGTTTCGAAAAATAACCATCACTCCCCCGCAGCAGCATCAGCATCAGCAACAAAAAAAAACTTTTCGCAATCTTTATCTTCATCTCTCGCACGCGTATATGTGTAATTGAATAGAAACTATATATACATACACGCGCGTTCTCCCTTATACATCAAAAGTGAAATAATCTCGATCGATCTATACACACACATATGCTATATACATGCCCTTCGCCGAAACTTTCGCTATCGCGCGCGCAAAAAACAGCGACCCATTATATACTTATATACCTACATATCAACGCGCGTATATATACTAGCCAATCTATATAAATACACATATACACATATATATATATACGTGTACGCGCTTTCATTTCTCTCTCTCGCGTGGCGGTATATACCGGCGATCCAGTTTCGCGCGCTTGAAATCGAAAGTGAACATATATATATATATATATAGACCCCGATATCCCGCCGAATTTCCTTGCGAACGCCCGATGACCGGTATATAGAAAGTGTCCGGATCCCGCGCGCGTGTGTGCCTATATACAAGGGAAACTTACGCTATACATATATACCAATATATATCTATTCCTTTAGCTACCGCTCCTGTTATATATACTATTGCTATACCTTTGTTTGCATCCGCAGGCGCCCGAGCGAGACGCGAGCTATGTGCTCTTTCTCGCGGTTTCTATATGTGTGTGTATGTGCGGTTTGTTTTATATATATATATATATATATATATATATATATACACGCGCGCGAACCGTTCGTTAACCCTTTTGACGGTATAGAAAAAGGAACGATGCGGTTTTCGTTTTTTTTTCTTTTTTGAGGTTCGGGTTAAGGTTAATGGGACAACGTAAGGATTCGATGTGCACGCGTGACGCGAGCGATCGTTACGTGATGCGAGAGTATAACTGAGCGGTGGTATGGTATATATATACGTATAGTTTCTCTGGAAAATGGGATTATTCAAAGTTTCAAGCGTGCCGGTTGCATGTATAATTATTAAGAGCGTATGATTAATTATTTATAGATTGCGATGAGGTGCATTTACGCGCTGCGGTTATAATTTTATGTAGACGAGGTGACGATGCGACGCACTATAGGTGGATGTCTGTGTTTTGCGACGTAAAATGTATATAAGTGAAATCATGCGGTGGTGTACAATTAAATCGGTGCTGTGTGGGTAAGTATAGTATTATCAGTAGGATAAAATTCGATATATATGTATAAAACGTGGGTTGTGCGTAAGTGGCTAACAAAACATCGTATATAGTGTATATGGTATTATTATAGATGCTGTAATAATTATTAGCTGGTAAAGGAAAAATATATGCTGTTACCTTTGTTTCTAGAATTAATGAACAACAAATTTTAAACATTGATTCTTAAATTCGTATAAACATATATTTGTGCTCCCGAAATAATAAACTCACATTATATTATATTCATGTATGCGCGGTGTCGGAGTATACACATGATGGAGAAAAAAGAAGAATATTTAGGCGCGTGCTTTTAAAATTAATGCATATACTCTAAGTTATACTTGCGTATGTATATGATAAAACACGTATTATTCATGTATATCCGATGAACATATGACATAACAATTACATGATTTACGGGTTTGACAATGAGCGCGTCGTGTATAACCTTTGGTATCACTTTATAGATACAAATTGGACCATTTTAATCGTGTTTTGTTCAGGTGTGCATCGTTATTGATCGGTTAAGATTATAACGTCGCGGGTGTATAGAGTAATAAATAAAGCGCTCGGATGTACCTATACGAAGATATTGTAGATTATAATACAGTATTGAAATTATGTTCTTAATATGAAAGTACAGCATCGTTTTTTTTCTTTTTCTTTTTAATAGACGTATAACGAGGAAATTAATGAACGGTTGCACACGGGAGATAATAGCTTTCGATGAGGGACGGGACGCAAGTGCAGAGTTTAATAAAATTTTAATGCGGGACTCGAGGTACTTAATTAATCAATTTTCATGGCTATTTTTATAGATGTTAAATTTTTCATTAAACAGTTTTTTTTTTAAACGAGCTACAAATCTCGCAGAGGGTCTTATGATTTATAATAAAAATCCGGTTTGACTTGAAATTATTTAAACGATATTTCATGTGGTATATATTAAAAAATCAACGCGAACGGGTAGATCAAAACAACGTTGGTCCTTGAACCCAGTCTATTTTTTGTATTTATAGTATTGTAAAAACAACTAAAAGAAATTTCGGCGTTAAATCAGGGATTGTCCTACAACCAAGACCAATTTAACACTTTATTCCTAATGTTTCTATTATAGTCTACCGTTCATCCTAGCTTGGAATTTCAGGACCATGATATTTTTTATCTGATTTTTACTCACTTATCATACCATGAGGAAAGTGGCGGGTTTATATAAAATCCCATATACTTACTGAAATTGTTGTTATATTTCATGCGCTTTTATTTTGTTATTATTTTCACTAATTATCGTTGTTGATCACTATAATGGAAGGAATAATAAAAAAAGCCATTTAATTTAGAAAAAAATGAATTAAAAAATGCAATAAACAAAAATTGTATACACGTATAGGAATCTACATCCCATAAGATATTCGAACATCCCATAAACAAACAAAAAATATTCACCAACTCCTATGCACAATCACAGCATACCCACCTTAGCCTAGATACTTCACACATCACCTGGTAACCCTTAACCCTGCCCACACACCACAACAACAACCACCACCCACGCAAACCTCTCCTTATCCCGCACACATACTCCTCCCCACATACTTACACTACCACACTATCACCTCCCCACACTGTATGGAAAATCGAGCGCGAAACTCTCTACACATACCCGCGCACTACTATCTCGCTGCAATGCTCGGGAGCGCGCGAGAAAGAGAGAAAAGGAAAGGAGCGGCACGCGCGCGCGGCGCCGCAGCTCTCCGCGCGCGCTCGTAGGAGGCAGCACGCGGATCGTCCAACAGTGAGCTTCGCGCAATAGCCCAGAAATGTTGTCGCTCAGTCGGCGCGGCTCGTCGCGACGGGCGTGTTGTTGTCGTCGATGCTACTGCTGCTGCTGCTGTTGTTGTTGTAGTAATCGTCGTTGGTTTACTGTGTAGCGTGACCGGCGTAATTATTGTTGTATGTATATGTATATATATACGCGAACATGTGATCGTTGTGGTCGGTGGTGATATATATGGATATTGACGCGAAGAAGAGATTTGATTTTTTTTTGGATCACGGTAATTTGAGGGATGATGTGGTGATATATGTATATAGGCTGGTGATAGGGTTGATTTGTTAGCAGGTGTGTTTAGAGAGAAAGAGAGATATGCAGTGTTTCTATTTTTTATTTTTTTTTTATTTTAGAGATTGATCGTAAATTTTTAACAACTTTGGTTTCTTTTCTACAATCGACTACGTAGACACTAGAGTGATAACAGTTTCTTTTATTTTCACCTTCACCTCGCGAAGAACCACAGGCTTCGGTACCCCCATAGTACTTTCGTTAATTTTTTTTTCTTTTACCATGCAAATATATCAAAAACACAATCGTACAAACCAATCCACTGAACCGGAAACCATCCATGATCAAAATTACTTTACACTTCTCTTATACTCTTTCTCTCACCGGCTACATAGCTAAACCAAACAACTTCGCGTTATATACCTTTACCCGCAAAAAAAACATCAACAGCCTATATATATATATATACATCCTTCCTGCCTGTCATAGACTTACATAGAGAGAAAAAAAAAAGAAAAACAGCAACCGCATAGAGCGCGGCCGAAGGAAAGTGCGACGGCGTGACAGATGCAAAGAGGTTCTTTTCTACCTCATCGTCATCATCATCATCGTTGCCGCCGTCGTCGTCGTCGTCGTCGGCACACAGAGTATGAGGCGACTTGCCGGTACGACGTTGCTGCTTCTCGCGCTCAATCTCGTTCAGGTATATTCATGTTGTGTACATATATATAGGTATATATACCACCCGTGGGGCGTAAAATATTTTCTGCTGGCGAAAGCGCGTATATGTGTGGTGCAATTAACGATCGACGCGCGTTGATTAATCCTGATGCGTGTAGAGGAGAGGGATGGGGTATAAGGGAATTGAGATGTTAAGGGTATAGGGGTAGATTGAAATATCTATAGGTTTGGTTACGAGGTTGCTCGGACGAGTTGTTTTGGGTATATTATAATTAAAATATTGCAGGCAGATTATTATTTTATGGATAGAGAACGAGAGATTCAATGAATTTGTATATGATATATCGTTATTCGTATATTTTAGCATTGTCCGGAAATATATTTAGATGAGTAATGAGCTTTTTTTTATAAACAAAAAACATGATATTTTATCCATTTCTCTTGCTTTTAAAGTCCATTTACTGTACGGAACCGTGTGTATAGCTCAATTTGCATATATAGAGTTTTCGAAAGAATTGTGCAATTGCGTCTCTTTTAATTCCTTATTCGCCGTAGAACAACATACAAAACAATGCCTGAAAGAATGGCTATATACATATACGTTTCCTGCGCCATCTCTTGATTATAATTCATTTAAAATTATGCGAGATAAAAAATATGTTTATCCGAAAATTCAACAGATTTACACTGCATCCAGACAAAAGAGTCTATAATAAAAAAATTTCGGAAGTGAAAGTATAAATGTATATAAATTTTAAATTCACGCGTTATTTTTTTTGTTTTCACCGGATTCCTTCGCTATGATCCAATCCATTATATTTATATTGATTATTCTATAAATTATAAGTTACGTAAGAATCCGCGCGCAAAGATATACATTCCTCTAATTATTATCAAAGAAATGTTAACTTTTTTCCACGCGATCATAAACTTACGAATTAAACGTCTAAGTGTATATATGCAGCGAACTAGAGAAGAACCGCCACCGCTTACATAATTCAATTATTCAAAAACATATACCCGAATATATGCTTCTAACTGCTGTTGATGCTGCTGCTGCTGCTGCCCGCTGTCAATAATTACAAACGTGTTAAAACTTTCTTATCTAACGTTCAGCTGTATATATATAGATAATCTTACATAAAATTCAAATCACCTATGCAGCAACCAAAAGTCATGGAATTTTCGTGGTCAAACTATATACGTATATGGTTTACCTTAATATAACAGTAATACCTGTTTACCATTTTTTTCTGCGTTTCGCAAATAACACGTACATATACACGATTATTGCTTCTATACCCCGCGTGAGTATATAATTTTCCCCTTCATATATATATATATATATATATATAGATACACAAATACGAATAATTACATACATCCATTCACGTAAAAGTAAATTACGCGTCCGCGCGCGTGCAGTTACGTAAAACCCTTATCGAGAGTAATCAAACTGTCGATAAATTCGGCTACATCGAAGCTACGTACATACAAAAAAGAAAAGAGATCATAGTTATAGTCGTAGATATCGACATACACACACGTATATATATAATCTTATAACTACTTTCTCGTTTAGGAAACGAAACAACGGTATATAATAATAATCCGCACTTATCCGCTCGTAATCGCCGTTCATATATATATATACAGGGAGAAATATAGATAGAGATGAAGGTATTTAATGAGCGGACACGATCCGTCGGCGCGTATATAATAATTTTCGTACACGGGGGCGCCGTTAAAAAATGAAAATTATTATATTTACTTAGCTGTTATTATAAATCATCGCGCGCGTGCGCGCAAATGCGTTGAACGCGCGCTGACTTTCTAATGACGGCTCATTGAATCGGAATTATTATATCCGACGCGATGCTGTATATGTATACTTCTGACACGCGTGTGGTTGTCAATATATATATGTTATATAGGGAAATTAAGGAAATTTGTTGATGTGTTGTATTAGAAATTTTAAGCTGTTTAGCGGTGCATTAAATATCTTACAAGGAAAATTTAACTTGATGAGTGTACAGTCAAAGGAAGGTTTGTTGGATGTATACGCGAAATTTTTGTTTTTTTTTGCAATAAAAGAGTACGTTTGAAATACTTTAGAACATTTAGAATCAGAACGCGCACTGTTTCTTAGAAAATATATCTACGTTCTTATATACACTTACGCATCTACGTATACAAAAAATGGAACCATTTACAAGTTCTTTATGTCTAAACGCGAGCGGGTCGACATATATAACACTTACATAAATTTTCGAAAAAAAAAGAGAGAGAGAGAAAGAAAGAACTAGAAAAATATAACTGATCTGGTTTCCTTAAGTACCTCGGTGACATCAACGGACCACCTTTTTCCCCATTACGTATTCGGCGACGAAAACGAAAAAAAGAAAAAACCTAATACACTATATTATACAAACCATATATACCCGGTGACTAAACAAGTTTTGTCACATACTTACATAATAAACCATATCCATATATATATATTCGAAGAGAGCACAATGCCCTCCAACAACCTCTAGCGCGTTGTTTTTCAAACCTTATTCCTATTTTTCTTTTTTACCTTTTCTCTCTCTCTCTCTCTTCATTTTATTTTCCAAACCCATCATAAACTATATATTTACACCATAGCGGTCGGTTCACACCACTACATACTTTTACGGTAAAAATCCATTTTAATCGTTCCACCGTGCTATATAACCTCGCATATACATATAACCACCGATTTCCGGTAACATACTCGAAACATTTCCAAAATGCACATACGCTTGTATATATCCGATAATTAAAGGCTAGAGAGGTAACAACTCGCCAACCAACCTACATACATACATACCTGCTATACACACTGCAAATTGAGAAGTTAGCGTGCCTTTTAAACTCCCGAGCTGAGAAATAATGAAAAAAAAAAAAAAACAGCTAACAGAACCACAAACGTATATACATATAGCCGTTTACTATACAGAAGGCGGTCGGAACAATCGGGCGTGGGAAAATTTGTATATATCTGTGTGTGTATGTGGAAAAGGAGCGCGCGAAAATCCGACAGGCAGCTATAAGACAGCAGCGCGTGTATAGAGTATATAACAATTAAAATGCCCCGCGGGACTATATTACCACGCGCGCGCGCGGTGTGTGCCCGAACAATAATCGCGTTTCTTTTTTCGCCGGCGCGAGCGCAAGTGTTTTTCTCTTTTTTTTCACTTGCCGTGAGGTGCGCTATGATGATAAGAATCATACTCGTTCACTCGATGGCAACGTTATGATGTTGAAAGGGAAATTTCACTATATATATGACTTTGAACTGTATATATATGAATAAAGGATTTTGGATAATTTATTATTATATACTACTCGCATTCCTCAACCGCATGACGCTATATACATTGATAAGTATATATATATATATTTATAGAGTACATATACAGAGTTCAATATCGCGGATGTATGTCAACTTTCTTCCGCACACGCGGACGCATTAAAAATTTCAGCCGCACTGTTGCTACTGCTGTTAGTATATACTACATCACATCGGCCACGATATAGAGCGTAATTTCTAACCGACCAAAGTGTGATTTCACAGCGAACGCAATAATGCTGCACTTTTGCGAAACCAACCCTTCGAAATACCAATCGCAGATTGTATATATAAAAAAACAAGGAATTAATATTAAAAGAGACCATGGCGTCGATAGTATATATATAAATGTCCGTATAGAAAACTAGCATTGTCACTCTGTTTGCAAAGCCGCGTCGTCGATCGGTCGTGATGACGAAACCGTGTCAACTTCCTTCTTTATAATGGGCGCGACAGAGGCGCACTTTTATAATATATACTTTTCTATACGTATATATATCTATATATAAGGGTTGTACGTTTGTGACAAAACAAAGCCATCGCGAACGATCAATCGATCGATCTAATCGCGTTGTGTGTGTATGTGTGTGATAAACTGTCGTTCGTTATATTGTTGTTACTAAAGAGTTTTCGTAATACGCCGATATATCGCGAGGCGTTGAATAGACGGAGGTGGTGTGTATATGAATTATCGTTGTAGAGAGATTTTGCAAATGTATATGGGAATATGTATAGGGTTGGGACATTGTATATTATACGTAGTTCCGTTGTGTATATATATGTACAGATAACGGAAAGGCGTAGATATGAAAACGTTAAGCGGGTGAAAAGGTATAATGATATATAATAACATCCCTATAATGGTCGTTAATATAATCTAAGGTTATTAAGAATTAACACCGGACGACTCGGTTAATTCTCGAATTAAGAAATAACTGTTCTCCCAAGCCATTATCCGCACCCGAGAACAAAAAAAACCCGATAAATCACTTGTCCCTCTATACTCCACATGTGTATATAGAAAAAAAGGCGAATCATCGTATAACAGTATATATATACACTCTCGCACAAATCATCCAAAAATATATATCCTCTGAAACATGACATAATTAGCGGTCTATACGCGCCATGTCCACGCCCACGCACTTATACATCTCTTACTTGTGTGTGTGTGTGTGTGTATATATATATCGGAACGTCTTCTCGAACCAGTCGCACGTCTATATAAAAAAAAATCGAACTGGTTCGCTCGCGCAGCTGCGGTCCTTATATATATATATATATATATATACACAGCCTGATAATTTACGCGAGTTATATTGAATAATAATAACAATAATGATAATAGTATATAGTAGCAATATAGTCAATCGGCGAGCGATGCGCTATATATTTATCGGCGCCGTTGGCGACGCGGCAGTAAACCAAGGTATATACGCGTAATTTTAGTATATCTCTATATATAGAGGAGAAGGAGAATATATATATATATATAAAATTGTTTACGCCGATCCTGCTGTAAAAGCGATGGTATTCTTAAAAATTCACTCATTGACTATATACTTATACTCCTGTTGCTGCGTTGCTGTCGCGCGCTGATCACAATGAGATATATATCTTCTCGAGAGACTGCGCGAATACCATACACACACACGCGCATTCCCGCAATTACACGCGTAACTATTAATTCCTATACTCTATCAAGGAGAGGTTCGGCGAATTTATTTGCATTTCCCGCATACCGCGGTCTGCGAGAGGGGAAAATACTATATATATATACGTGAGTGTAATTGATTTCCTTTGTGTCCACCCCGCCCGTGTATATATATATATAGGTAACGATGCGACTTTTAACCCTCTACGTTTACGAATGGTATCTTGTCTTTTTTTTAAAGGGAGAGAGAGAGAGAGAGTTTATTGCTACGGGTAGGAAGAAGAGGGTTTTACGAGGGAGGCGGCGGTAGAAGAGAGAGAGAGAGAGGTTTTAAACGGATTTTTCCTTTCCGGTATGGAACGTGAACGCGAGAGAAGTGCAAGGAGAAGAGATGAGGGAGAGAGGATTTTCTTTTTTTTATCTACGGCCGCGGAGGTGAAGAGCTGACCTCGCTGCGTGAGTTTACAAGCTCTCTCTGCGTGCGCGGTCATGGGTGAGGATATGTCGTTGGGTTAAATCTTGTAAGAGATGGTGGTTGGTTATATGGTATATATAGGAATATTGGTAGGGGACGAGGGATTTGAATTTAAGTGAATGAAGAGATGCGAATATTAAATCGATTTTTTTGGATATTAAGATGTATAGGGAGTAGTATTATATCCATATATATCCGAATTTTTTTATTGATTATACATTTATATAATTGTTAATTAATACGTTACATTGTTACTCGTATTATGCGCAAATGATATTGTTAACAATAAGAAATTTTAGTAATAACAGAAAAACTACAAGTGTAAAATGCAATAATCGATATCAGTATATTATATTGTTTATTGAGCAAGCACAAGGACCATAAAATTAAAAAAAAACTTCTGTAAAACGCGCACAACATTTTCGACAGTTCGATACATCACACTGCACACCTCTTATAACCTCCGAACCGCATCGAACCGATTTTCACTATATACAAAAAAAGCCACTGCACGTTTATTAACTCATAAACAATCATCTTTTTTTTATGCTCCTTCGTTCAATTCTCATTATAATGCAAATACCCTGTGCGCGTATATATATATATATATCGCTTTAAAAACATTTGAATATACTTATATATACACTCGCGTCTCACACTCTCTTACTCAACTCGGGCGGGCGTATATAGCATTGACTTTTCCAAACAAGAGCATGAAAGCCGCGCGGCACCAGCGTTCGCTCGCTCGCGCAAGGACTCCAATATTATACGCGTCGCTTGACATTGACATTAATTTGATGAGATGAGCATAGGATAGGCGCTTAGAGAGATATATAATATATATATATAAGCGACAACAACAAAAAAGCTATATATTTATAGCACATGTATATATTTCTATATGGGAATCCGAGAGAGCGAAACGAGGAACGTCCATATTCGGTCGCACGCGCGTGTATACTAGTCAACTATAAGTGCAACAAACGGTGTGCACTCGCGTGGAACTTATTTTATGCGCGCGTGTGGCTACGAGAGAGAGAGAGTATGTCTATATATATGCAAAAAAAATGAGCTGTGAGGAATTAACGGTATGGTTGTATGGAAAAGTATATGATGCTATATAAGAAGGGATTTTTTTAATGGAGATGGAGAAGGTGACGTTTATACGCTTATGTTTAGTTGGTGGTTGAGATAGAGATAGAGAGAGAGAAACTTCGGATGTTAATGAATTCAAACGGGTACGTACGTAACCGACGTGTGTGATGCCGGCGAGGAGCGCTGACATTAAATAACGTATATATAGAAAATTGAATTACATTTGATATAGCAGGCACTTTCGATTTCACGTTCGATACGAGCGACTGCACATGTTCAGCTTCGTGTTTAGATTATGGTCATTTATATATATATATACTTTTACTTATTATGCGTGCCTGTGTTCGAGCTGCGCTGAATAAGCTAAAGCGGTTCGTTTTTGTTTGTGTTTTACGATTTGATACATTTTTATTCTATAATGGAACTTTTTATTTTATTAAGAATGTAGATTACTATTGTTATTATTATTATTATAAAAAGTTACCAATGTAAATAATTAATTTCGCTAATAAGCAATCGAGCGCTAACTTTATAATTAGGCTGGTCAATTTGCGAAGTAAACCTTTTTCTTTTTTGTAAAATGTAATTAACTTCTTATTCATTATTTTTCTGCTACGGCGAGTAACTGTAAATTTAATGTCCTTTTACGGTATATGAATTTGTGACAAAATATAATTTTATTATCGTTTACGTTAATTTTTATGCACTCCCACGAATTTTCGCTTTTAAACGTATACATAAAATTATATTAATACACATATCGTATAAATAATAAATTTCAATAACGTAATATACAGAATATATATAAATATTAGTAACTATCATAAATTATATCATTAATTATATTATATTATCATAACATTTTCATAAGTTTTGCTTCCAATATTGCTGTCCAACGTTATTGCGTACATATGAAATTCAATGCACAAATTATCACAGCGTACATTTCATATATATAAAAGTAATAATAATTGTCTCCCGTCTAATACGCAAAACTTTTCTTGATACCACAACAACAACAACAAAAATCTATGAAAAATACCAACATTCCACATAAAAATCCTAAATTCCAACAACGACCGTAACTCTTCAAAAAAACTCACACAGTATTCCGTTACTCATCACACATGCCACTCATCAACCGATCACCCATCAAAACCCATTTCTCTCTTTTTTCCTGCTCTCTTTCCCATCGATCCACCTCGTCAAAAAAAAACCAATCGAATCAAGGTCACATATCCCATCCCATACATACATACGTACGTACCCACAACCTTGCAATACCGCGCGCTTATATATATGTACGTGACACTGAACTCCAACTAGCTGCGTGCATCGCATCGAAATCTGCGCGTTCGCGCGTGCACGCTTTCCTCCAATTAGCCGCGCGTACAACAGTGTGCGGGTGCGACGTCCTTTTTCCATAGTGCGAGTGTATATATATATATATAATAAGCGGCTACGAGGTGTGCTAGCGTTAGCTATATTAAGACGTCACACGCGGCTGCAGCAGAGAGTGAAACAACGAGGCGCGAGTGTATATAGAAACGAAGGAGACAGATAGATGTATATCTATATAGAGATAGAGAGACGCGGACACATTGTTTTCCTTAATCAGCAGGATTTTAAAGAGTGCGCGAGGTGAGGTGAAGTTTGTTGGCCTGTGTTGAGAGTGAAAGTATAGTGAGGATTGTAGAGTGCAGGTATATAGAAGTGTGTGTGTGTGTGTGTGTGTGGTGGTATGTGCGAAATGATTAATAATTAGAATATGCAGCTAAAGGATGCCATTGTGAATATTTTGCGAAAAAAATAATTTTGCTCGCAACGATATTGGTGGTAACATTGAAAAAAAAGAAGAAGAATTTTCCTTTTGATCGATATTTTAATTGTATATATTAAATTGTTTTTACGTTTTTTTTTTACTAATAGAACTTTTTCGAAAACCAGTTAATTTCACTAATGCAAACATGTTAGATAACTTTTTTTTGTATATCGTGTGTATGTGGACGCATACCGTTATTTCGAAATAGTGAAGTAGTGGAATCTCACTGAAGACCAGTTATAGATTATATCAACCAAAAATCTATTTCAGAGATTTCGAGTAATTTGAAGTACTTATAAGTGGACTACAGTGAAATTTACTGATTGATTTTAAGAGGATAAATATTTAACGTGAACTGAGTGCTGTATAAAACAATTAACTGTATATATATATACGTCGAGTGAAAAAGGTTTCGTTAAAATTACCATACTATCACGTAAACGTTTCTAAAGTAAATTTATTGCACTGCTAACAAAATTTATTACAAAGTATAAGTTTTACTAAGCCTTCTTTATTAATATATTTAAAACCGTACAATTCAGAGCTTTTAATTATAACGAGGCACATAAGCATGTCAATAATATTCATCAACAAGTTGTACGCGATATTCTCATTCGTCAAAACGACACGCTGCTACGTCAAATTATATGCAAAATTTTATATTCAATTTTGTTCTATATAACAAATGTTGCACATTAACGCGAGGACATCTTCCTCTCGCATGATCAACACGACAACCATGTTTATTTATTAACTGCATGATTTCCACAAATCAATCAAAACACCTACACCTCCGCATCCATCCTTTGCTCCACTTTACAATACCATCGTCCATCAATATACCACCGTATAACTGCGTAAATATAAAATCCTTAATCGACCACTACACCACCCTATCAACCATTACATACCTCTCAACATGCAAAAACCATAATTTTCCACATATATACACGCATACGCCATCCACGCACATTTGCATTGAAAAGACAAACAGAGACGCGCGTGTGGTACAACCCACGCTTATACTCTATGTGTGTATATATATGCAGGCAGCTGCAGTAGCATTTCGAAACGCGATTCTTGCAGAAAAAAAGTAGAACGACACCGATAAGCCAAGCGAGAAAGAGAGACGCGCGAATAATGATGAAGTCATCGGTGAAATTTTCCTACGGGGTTTTCACGTGTACTATATAGCATGGATGACGTCATGCGTCGTACGTAAATTTATTGTATATATATA
>JAWWEQ010040603.1:0-18424 GCA_035583055.1 Torymus tubicola | reverse complement strand
GAGCGCGATTGGCGAGAGAGTGAAAGAGAGAGAGAGGAGAGCGAGGAGAGAGAGAGAGAGAGAGTGAGAGAGAGAGAGGAGAGAGAGAGGAGAGAGAGGAGAGAGAGAGGAGAGATAGAGGAGAGAGAGGAGAGAGAGAGAGGAGAGATAGAGGAGAGAGAGGAGAGAGAGGAGAGAGAGAGAAAGAGAGAGAGAGAAAGAGTGAAAGAGAGAGAGAGAAAGAGAGAGAGAGAAAGAGAGAGAGAGGAGAGAGAGAGAGGAGAGAGAGAAAGAGAGAGAGAGGAGAGAGAGAAAGAGAGAGAGAGAAAGAGAGGAGAGAGAGAAATAGAGAGAGAGACCGAGTCCAAGCAGAACTACCGTACCTATAACAGTAGCAAACAGCAGTGACAGCAACGTTTACTGCGTGATAATGAGCGGCGTTGGGCCTGACCTAGCCACCGCCGGCAGCGGCCCTGACCTTCGCTCTTCTCGCCACTTCACCGCACACACTCATACTGTCTCTCACGCACTTTTTGCACGCAACCATCAAATACATATCCACAGGCGTCGTTTCACCGAGCCAGTAAAATTATCGTATCGTCATATATACATTTTCGCCGCTCTCTCCCTCTCTCTTTCTCCAGGCTCTTTGTCTCTTAAATAGTCTGATATGATTCAGAAAATGACCTATGGCGTTTAAATATATACAAATATTTGCATACAATTGCAATTAGCCAAACGATTGGATGGAAAGGAAACTTCACCTTCGGCAATATTTCGCGGATAATAAAATATGGAAATGACCAAAAAAAGTTTTATGGAGTAATGGCTTGAAAATTCTTCTATATAATTATATAGTCTTACAAGATCACAGTTTATTACTTTAGGGTAATTTATGAAACTATCATTTGTAGGCCACCTAAGTAGATCAAACACGGAGTATAATTTTCTGGAATATATATATGATTGTATATATTTTATAATTAATGTTTCGTCGCTTTTATATCCATATTATACTTTATCTTTCCTGAAAATTAGACATAACTGAAGAAAATAATCGTTAATCGATATAAAAAACATTTAACAATATTCTGACTAATGTCAACACATTATTAAGTCGATTTAGGTTCCGCGAGGTCGGTAAAACCAAGAAATACTTATTGTCATACAAATCAAACAAACGGCAATTATTCTGAATTTACGCGCGAAAAGTGAACCTTAAGATCGACTGGCGATCGCTAACGATGAGCAGACAGGCATCAGGCCAGCTAACTGGCCGGTCGGTTGCTCAGCCTCTCTCTCTCTCCCTCTATCGCTGCCTCAGCTTAGCATCCAGTTCACGTCGATTTTGACACGGTTTTTCTCCCAATGTAAACATCGGCAACTACGTAAACATAACGCACACGTTGTGTCGGCATGATCCCGACCGGTCGATCGGGATCGATGAGCAAAAAAGTAGCGGACACCGTGAGCGTGCGCGCGCTTCTGCGAAGGGGCAACAGAGACGGAGCGACTTATGCCGGCGCGCGCGCGCGTATATGCGCTAGAAGAAACGCAAGAGGCGCGGAATGGGAAAAGAGAGCGCTGTGCGCACGAACTGCGCTAAACAGGACGGTCCGAGAGAAAAGAGGACTTTGACAAGCGCGTCAATCCGTGGGTGGTGCTGTGCGTGCACTAGATGTAAGCCCGAGAAGAGCAACAACGTTGTTAAGAAACTGTGTTTTCTCATACCCCGCTGCTGAGAATCGCTTTGTCTGCTTTCGGATCGTAAGAATCTTAATTGATGTTTCGTCAGGATGCTGATGCGATATTACGCGACCCGAAGCTTTTCCACTGCAAGCCTCCAAAACTCTTACTCTGATTAAATCTTACTCTTCTTTTTATTCACATTTTGCTATTGGGATTATTGAACTTCGAAAAACAGTTTAAAAAATTTAATCCTTTCTTTATCATTCGAAAATATAATTTAAGTACATTAAAAACGAAACTCGAAAAACATTAATATTTAAAAATAAGCCTCAAATGTAAAAATTTTAAATGTATCCTTGTCGAAACTGATACCTAGCAAGTCACTAAACACATTCATCAATCACCCTTGCTCATAGGCTCATCTTCCCCTTGTTCCTTTCGCTTTATTTCTACAAAAGTCGTCACAGTGAACACAGTCGGGGATTCACTTCACAGCGAAAAAGAGCAGAATTAAGAGAAAAAGACAGCGACGGAAAAAACGGATCAAATTTCAAATTGCAAAGACAGGAGGTGCGACAACGTGTAGCTATATACTGATGTGAGAGGCTACAATTTCATAGTCGACACTTGTCCTTTCTTTTTTATGAACAATTTATAGTGATATTCAACTGAATGAATATCGGTGTCAAAATTGCTGAATTAATTATTCATTATTTAAAATACATGTCGAATCTTGTATTGTAATTTAACTTTGAATTAAATTAATTATTTTTATTATATACTTTACAAAACCCAGATGAATCTGAAATAATTTTAGAACCGCTTACATTTATTATTAATATCAATTATTTACTAGTAGCTTAAGTAGTTTTATTTTCAGATTTTCACACAGGTATCATATTAGCTATATGAGCTTTACTATATCGTTTTATCTTTTTGACTCTTACTATTATTTTCTAGTTAGAACCCTGATAGAATATTAATCAATTTTGATGCTTAAACTGTTATAAATAAGTTAACTTATTAACTATGATTCAGTTAAAAGAATCTTTCTTTAAACAGCGAAAAAATTAGTTAAGTTTTAAAGATATTGATTTTTCGTGAGAAATTGATTTTTAAAAGTGTTCTAGCAAATTTCATCGTATATAAAAAAGAGATGGGCTTGAAACTGTCACCTAGTCGATTTGAAATGAAAATGTAAAATATGATTGTCGAGGCGATCCACGACGCGCGAAGCGCGCATTGACACTTCTATAGTATTTATATAAACAATATAAATATTTAGTCAAAAGAAGCAATGTTTGTGATATCGGAAGAAGAAAAAAATATAAAATAAAGAAAATTTTTATTTTCAAGTAAGGTGGTAGTACATCATTGCAATGAGGACACTTCCCTTTTCTAAATATAATTATATTTAACGAAAATGATACGTAATTTATTTCTTTTGGTTCTTAACTATACACATAAATTATAAGAAATAGGTAATTTAAAATAATATTTGTATCTAAGCCTACGCATGTTTTATTTAAATTTAAAATTTTAAAACAATAAATACGTGCTGTTATTTCCAAAGTTTGTATATAATTTTCAGTTAAATTGAGATAAAACGGTGTAAACTTTTATTAGACAACGTCGTATGCTGTTTATCATAACATTTTATGAAAAGAGTTTATTGCTTTTTGAAATAAATATTATTGTTTTAAAACCGTTTTTGTGTTCTGATTCATGCGAAAGTCATTCAATCAATTTTACAATATCGAATATTAGTGTGTTTTACCAGGGATGATCGGTACACTTTGATCTATCTCTGCAGTGCGTACGCCTTTATTCATATGTCATGCACAATTATCAGAATCGCTCAGACACAGCTCCATATTTTTGCTTCGTAATAAAAGATATCTTATGTAATTTGGAGTCAAAATGCACATTTTAAAAAAAATTCCTTATTTAAATCTGTGCATGGTTATGCGTACATATGCGAGATTGTATACGTGTCTGCATATAATGCTGTAACTTATTTCTGTAGAAGCATCAACAATATCGTTAGATTTAATAATGAGTCTTTTCCAATACCAATTCTTAAAATTTATAACAACAGAATGTCATTTCCACATAGGCGTACTGTATAGAATAGTCTAGGCATAATTTACTAAAAATATATACTAAAGGCATCTTTTTCTTATCTCAACTAAATAATTATTATTAGTTAAAATTTTTTTAAAACTAATTTGGCTTGCCGTAAAACATCATTTAAGAAGTAATTAATAACAATTTTGTGAAATTGTTCACAAACAAACTGTGAATTTATTACACAAAGAAATACACTTGTACGTGTGTAAATTTTTTATGTGCAATAATCTTATTAAAAACACAGTGTACAAACAAACAAATACATATATAATATGCAAATTTATGCATATACTCAAACCGTTGCGTCAGAAAATATTTTTAAAATATTAGCATTAGTATATTTTTAAATCGTTAATTCTAACATCCCACGAGTATCCGTATCTTATGGAATCTTTTTAAATTGGTAGGCTCCTTTATTTTTGTTAACTTTTCAAAATTTTATCTAAATTTAAATAAAAAAAAACAAAATTTAAAAATTCTTGTAGCCTTTATTTCGAAATTTATCGCCATTGTGTTTTTCTAAATAGATTAGCTGAGTCGAACTAGCTAATAATTAAGGTAGCCACGATATTTAATTATCAATTTATTATCGGAAAGGGTTAATTTGATAAAATTCATAAATTTTCATCATAGATCATGGTCTGTTTCTGTGATATCACAGGTCGAAGATTGAAAAATATTCTGTTTTGACAGCATTATTAATTTCAACACTCTGATATGCCTCATATATCAAATGATATACAATCAATTTCCTTGATTCCCAATTCTGTTTTGGGAGAGGCGTAAGAGACAGCGGAAAATAAATTTGGCATAACAAATAGATTGTATAACGTAATTGCAATTTTCAAAATGTATATGCTTTACAATTAGACATAAATTTTACTTAGAACAATGTATAAAGTAAATCAACGTGTTACTTTAAATAAGAAATACTTATTAATACACAATTAATATATTGTTCAATATTTTAAGTAAGTTTAAACAATTGAATCAAAATAGAAATTTAACTTTTAATTGAATTAATTCTATACTAAGAGGGCATGATATTTTATTTTATTTTAAGTTATTGATAAATTTGTATTAAATATTTTAATTGTACTTAATTTCTGATAAGTTTAAAATTTTAAAACAAAAAAATACCAAGAAATTGTGATTTATCATTAACAAATATCTTTATCGATACATTACAATTTTCTTCATATCATTTTCATCTACAAATTTTTATGTTACATTTGTTAATCATTGCCTTGTGGCTATTACGATGAAAGTAATTCAATTATAACGGTAAAGATATGCATAAAATTAAATTAGAATAACCGAAAATAAAAGGTATCTATAATGAGTTAAAGATCATCTTAATAAATTTTACAACTATATCAGTTTCAAAATATAGCAACTAGCGAAGGAAAAATCTAAAACTTAAATTAAGTATAGATTTTGTTAAATAAAGCAAATGCTCAATTTTATAACAGATTAAAAGTTGATATGCTTATGTAATGTTTATATATGGCCATTATAGTAAAATCAGCAACTTGTTTATACTTTTAGAAAAGAGGTTCTACTTATTTAAGGTAAAAATTAAAATCTTAAATATAAAATTAATAAATTAAAATTTCATTCATTGTTAACGGTGCAAAACTTTTTGAAAATTATTAAAGTAAATTATTATAATTATGTATAAGACTCAGTTTCCGTAACGAAAATCCTGAGCTAAAGTTCGTAAATGTTTTACAAAAGTTTATGTATGAAAAATCGATTGTCATTCATCAATAACGTCGTAAAACTATTTATAAATAGCATACTTTAGAAATTATATATTAAATTCCTTTTAAGTTCTTGTACGTTAGATTTTAAGTTTATTAGTAGATAAAAAGGTCGAAAATGTTACTTTTCTTCTAATTCGAAACACTTAACACATATATGCAATATTTTGCAAGTGTACTGTGGATATAATTGTTTACACATATAATGTGTTTATTGAAACTGAATTGATGTCTGTTAATGTAAAATGAATAAGAATACGATCATAGATTAAAAGAGAATAAAATTAAATATTAATGTGTGTACATAACATTGTTAAACAAAAACAATCTGTCAAGAAGCGTTGTTGTCATACTATGATATTACTGGCCACTAAAGATAAGTAGCATTAAGCACGTTTACTCTTTACAAATGGATATGTACCCATGTAGATGCAACATATAATCATGTGTAATCTAACGCTATTATATGCTATATATGTATTTGAACAACTAAGGAAATAATTAATAGATTTTCACATCAATAAATGCTAAACACCATTTTTTTAAGTTTGATAAAACTCAACACGTTCGTGAACACGTTATACCTGAAATTTTAGTTTATTTGTAATAAGATATTTGGCTAAAAATAAAAAATAGGTGCAGACTAACTGGTTCATATTCTTCAATAGTATAATTTTCTACTTGTTTAAGTAACGGCAATTGAACAAATTTAAAAAAAGGTATTGTACAGTATTTGTTTTTGAAACGAGTTTTGAAAAAAATTTAATGAGTAAATTACAAAGAAAATATTTGAATTAATGTTAAAATAAATGTGACCATTTAATTACTTAAATAAAAAAAATAATATTAATCATTGAGGTACTTTGATGTTAAAAATTATATTAATCTATTTTTATTTACAATTTTTATACAATTTTTATATACAATAATTTCAATACTTTTTAAATTAAATTAATTTTCTACAATTTGTATCATATATGCGTGACTTCAATTGAATATGTTGTTTATATTTACATTGAGGTGAAGACAAGTAATGATAAGATAAAGTACTGGAAATACTTTTTTATCCGTACTGTATACATGTTTCTTAGGATAAGACATATACTATAAATAGCAATATTAATTTGATGGTATTTTGATAAAAATTATTTTAATATTCATTATCAAATTTCAAGTTAGGAAATTCAATATTTGGGATAAAAATGACGAGAAAATAGTTTTTAATATTATCAAATCAAGGAAAAATGAAAATTCTCCCGGGAAAAAGAAACTTATAAGGATAAGAAAAAAGAGTGGAAGAGGATCGTCAGATCGAAAATGATTTTCATGATGATCGGCAATTACTGCATCGTACGAAGTAGAAAAAAATGAGCATAGAAGAAAAAATGTATCGAAAGAGTGACTTACGAGGCTGCGCGAAGGCAATGACGCTTTCGGTCTTGGCGGCGAACTCATCAATTTCCTCATGATGCGTGATGCCCGGCTGCATCGGCTGGTCCGCCTGCATGCCGTACATGTCCATAAGCTTGGAGATTGGCGGGATCCTCGGCAGGGCCCGGCCAGTCATATTCGGCGCCTGCTTCAGGCCCAGCTTGTTCAGTATCTGTTCCTTGATGGCCTCCAGACTCATCGCCCGGATTTCTTCGTGCATTCGGCAGGCGTTACAGGTGCTACCCATCGCCAGGGCCGTCCGCGTCGTGCCGATCAGGCCGTGCAGCCACCAGCGCGTGGCCTGCATCACCGGCGCCAGAGCCACTGAGTCCTGGATGAGGCAGGGCCCGGGGCCGTCGAACGCCCCGAGCAATATCAACGAGAGGAGGAGTAGCCTCGTGATCATCGTATAGAGCCTGCTGCTGCAGTTGCTCCTGACGCTGTCACTGCTGCTCGCTTTCGGCTTGTCTGCGGGCGCACGCTCGCGCGCACGCGGGGCTATCGTTATCCAGTCAGTGAGACGCGGCTGACAACTTCATTCTCGGGGTTGTGTTCGTTGCGCGCACGCGCGCGCGTTTTGTCTCTCTTTCTCCCTCTCTTGCTCTCCCTCTCCCTCTCTCTCTCTCTCTCTCCCTGAGGAAGCTTTCTTCACTCCTCACACGCGAGCTGAACCTGCTTCGCTCGTGCTCGTACTTCGTCGCGCTTCTTCTCTTCTTCCTTTTTGCGGTTCGGCCTTTCCAGCGCTTGGGTTCGCCTCAAACTTGTAGGGCGTCAAATTCTAACTACTTAACACTTTTTTTTTCTTTCTCCCTCTCTCTTCCTCTCCAAGTTTTCGAAAACCTTCAAAGCACTGTCCCTAATAAAGCTATCGGCTCGTCTCGTTTATCGGATAAAAGTTCATGAATATCATATATCACTGTCGCACATCGAGCCGATCGGCAACTTCTCCTCGAAGCGTCGATTGCCCGCGTCTTTGAGCAACAGCAGCTATATGCAAAAGAAATCTGTCTAAACCTTTGGCGCGGTCTCCACGCTCGGCTCCCTCTCGTCGTGTGCACGTGTGTCTGCGTGCGCACGCGGCGATCCGGTTGGCGAGAAAGAGCGTCGGCTCCCGCCGTGGAAGCAGACGAAGTACTTGTATATCCTCACTCTCGCTGCAAGCTAACTCGACAAGGTCTTGTTCGACAATCCTCGTTACTTCCGGCTGTACCTCGTCGCTTCGCTAAAGGGCGATCGATGTGCTCGGTCTGGACGTGAGAGCTCGTTGGGCGCTCCGCGACGCGTTCAGTCTATCTCTCCTCTCCTCGAGCGGCGGCGGCGGCTGCAGCGCGACGGCCGCGGACGGGACACCGTCTGTCACCGATCTACCGTCGCCTCCTCCTTCCTCGTCTCCTCCTCCGCTTCCTCCTCCTCCTCCTGTTGCAATTCCGCCAGCACCGTGCCTGCCTCCTCCTTCTCCTCCTGCTCGCTTTTCCGCGGCAGCTGCAGCGCCGGCCGCAGCAGCCTCCCCCGTGGCGACGGCGACTTTTTCTTCCTCGTTCGGTGCCGCCGTGACGACGGCGTCGCGTCGCGGCTCACCTCGCACTCGGCCGCTCCTCCGGCTGTTACTACTGCTGCGCTGGCCCGATCGCGAGCCGGTGCATCGTAACGGGTCCTGCGCTCGGTCTCGACGTCTGTCGCGCTTCTGCACCTGGTATTCGGCTCGTGGCGGTCGTCCTCCCTCATTCACGTCGCAGCGTCACATGGTCTCGCGCTGGCCGATTGCGCGCTGATCGTCGCTCTACTGGCGGTCACCCTTGCTCACGGCGTGGCTGGCGCGCCTCTGCTCCGGGGCCGATCGTCGGCTGTCACAGCACGGCGTTTTCCTGCTTAGCAGGAAAGCAGCGTCGGAGCACTCGTGCCGATAATCCGAGGCAAACTCGAACAAGTCAGTCTCGCGGAAATCATTTCACGGCACCCGCGACAGTCACGGTTCTCTTGCGCACTCTCCGTTTCTTATCTCTGCCTCTCGTCGCTCTCGAAGCTCGGAGAGAGTACCGCACACGTGCAACTCACGCTGCCGATCTTCCTCCTACTGCTGCTGCTGCTGTTGCAGGCGCGCCGGCCCGAGAGAATTGCGCGACGACGTCTCCCGCTTCATCCCCCTCGTCCGTTTCGTCTCTCGGCTCCTCTTTCTGTCCGTCGCTTATTCTCACTCTCCCAGTTCAGTCTCCAAGTGGACGCCGAATCCTCACTGAAAAAGCATGCGGGAAGTGGCGGGGATCGGGGCGAAGGGAGGCGACGGCACCGGGTTCCACAGGTGAGGAGAGCGCGAGGTGCACGTCGTCCGCAGAGGCTGCCGGTCGGCTTGCGACTTCGCGATTCCGCGGTGAAAGGCACTGTGCGTGGAGAACTCGGAGAACTGTGCGACAGGGGGTGCGCGCTCTTTCTCTCCTTCTTTCTCTTGCACGCGCTCTCCCTTTCTCTCTCTCTCTCTCTCTCTCTCTCTCTATTGCGCTCTCTCTTTCTCTTCTTCTTACTTCCCCCCTCCTCTGAGGACGCCCGTGGGCGGCTCGAGTGCGTGCGTGCAGCGCGCAGCGCGACTATCGTCTCCTCCGCTGGATACAATGCGCGAATAGAGGCGCGCGAGCGTGGCGCGGGCGAGAAGGAGAGGAGAGAGAGTGAGTGAGAGAGACCTGGAGAGAGAGAGAGAGAAAGAGAAGAGACACGACGCGAAGAGAGCGGGCGGTAAGCGAGCGGGGCCAGTACAGGCGCAGCCGAGGTAGCGGTGGCAGTAGCAGCGTTGCCGTACCACCGCGACCATCGCGGCCGACACGCTACGCACAACTACCGACTATCTCGCCGGTCGCCACGGGAGTAGCTGCTACTAATATCTCTTCTCTCACTCTCTTTCACTCTCTCTTTCTCTCTCATGCTCTTTTTGCTCTCTCTCTCTCTTTTTCTCTCTTTTACTCGACCTCCTGTCGCGGTGTTTTGTTTTGCGATATGTATATATATTAGAGCGCGCGAATGTCTCTGTGTTGACGAACTCTATTGTGAGAGGCGTTGTCGCGCTCTGCGGTTGCTCACTGCAGCATCAAGCGCTACAGATTCGGTGTTTATATAGAAGTATATGTCAGATACTTTTGAGTGCATTCATACTGAGAGTTATCACTGCGTTAAAATAGATAACACTGTTAAAAAGATTCTTAAAATTAAGAAAATGTAAGAAACAGGCGTATGTTAAAATTAATAATTTCATTGCTGAAAATCAATTAACATAGACTTTTATAAAATTTAATATCAACATTTTTTACTTATAATAATTTTGTACGTTAATTTTCAAAACGTTTCATTAATTTCCGACCAAACGTTTATGAAATTTGCTTCCGATATATCCTTCTTAAATTTAATAAATATTTTTCTCATAGTGAAAGGTATAAATGCATAATCCATGTATGTAAGCAATTTTAACGTCATTTTAAAAATAAATAACGAATTATACCGGCCAATTTATTCGTAACTAAAGTAAAAACAAATTTAAACAATAATGCAATTGATTATTCACGGTAAAATGTTCAATTATAATGTGAATCTTACACAATCAATCTAAAATAAAGTAAAATTATTGCAAATTATTTTTGAATTTTTAGCTTACAGCAGCTGATAGATAACACGTAGACTACGGATCAATATACACCTTATCAGCTTATTAGTTATACAGTAAATTATATAATGTTTATAATAATGATATTGGAGGTTTTGTTGTGATGTGCAGTCGACTAATGATAAAACAAAGATAATGTTTTAAATCTGTACCTAATGTACTAAATAAAATATACTGAGAACTATCATGTATAATATGTATTAATACATCAAAATCAGCGTCCCCTTAAATGTACATCGAAATCACATCAATTAGTTTTCTTTGCTAATAATTAACCGACTTAATTCAAATTTCGCGAGAAGACCTAAAATTCATGTAAGAAAAAGCGCACAAGATTTAATATGTTATCTACGCAAGTTTTCCAAGGTTTTCTCAGCAAAGAATTATTTGCAATTCAAAATAATAATCAAACAAGTTTTTGAAACTCGAAAGAATAAACATTTTTTTATTTTTATTGTAAAAGCGTTATAGTGAATACAACGGTATCCTGCATTTAAAGGCATTACTTTTAACATCCCTTAAAAAATTAATGAGTATAGTATTAATAATTGTTTATATCGTACGGATCTTTTATGACAACTGCTTTGTCTATAGAAAACCTCATGGTCTCTCTCTCTTTCTCTCTCACGTTCTCTTTCTTTCAGATCAACGTCATTTCGTTACTGCCCAGGCAGTAAAGTTTATGACATTAGACAAAACGAAAAAACAAAATAAGTTTTCAAATTTTTTTTCTATATATATACATATTGTATTACTTAAGGGCTCTCACTCCGCATACGAAAAATAAAATAAATAAATTTAATAAGTGAACTGAAATTATATCCTATAATATTTAGTATACCATTTAGTTAACACCGTAATAGTCGCTAAAAGGCATGGCAGATTCCTATCATCGTATGGATATATAGTCATAGAAGACACCGTAACAGTATGCGCATCGCACACCGAGAGATTCTCTTTTAGTTTTATATCTCACGCATTCACATTCATAGCGGCAACATGGGAACAGCAGCAGTAACCGAGAAAGAAAAGGAGAAAGAATAAGATGGAACGGAGACAGCTTTCTTTTCTTCGTTCTCTGATGATCGTCTATTTGCAACAACCAGCCATACGTATATATATGCATTTGCCATCTCTCTTCCTCTCCCGCACGCGTGTTTCTCCCCCTCTATCTCTCTCTCTCTCTCTCTCTCTCTCTGGTTTAGACTCTTTTTACTTTGAGAGCATGTACGCATACATACACGCATGAAAGTCATCGGTAAAAGAGACAGCGCAGGCGCAATTGGCTGTACTCATCTCTGTGGTCTTCGTGTCGTCAGTATTTGTTATGTACCGTCTGGCGATGTTATTTCTAAACTGTAGAGAACTTTAAAATGTTACTAATAAATTGTAAAATCACTAATATTTTTTTCATTTATAGGATGAGTTTTTAAGCACAGAAACACCGATAATTCAAAACTATTACTACTTGATAATGATAAGATATTCTTCAGTAGATTTGATAACTTAAAAAAAATAAGATTTTTCGGACTCTCCCAGGCAAGAGTTAAAAGAAAATCACTTCAACCAAGAGTATTATTAATTGAATTTGGCATTTTGACGTTAATTAATTCATTATGTAATGAAAATGGAAAGGGGTCATTTTTTAGTGCACTATATTTATTTGAATTTCATGAAACTTAAACAAAAATAATAACACAAATTATATTAAAATTAAATAAATAAAGAAAATGAAACAGCATACGTTATTTCAGAAGCTAATTGGTAAAAAATACTGTTACGATATGGCCATTTATTACATTGGAGAACTTCCTTAGTCAGGTAAAGATAGTTGCATCGATGCAGAGGCGCTAGCCACCGTAGAAATGTGATTTCGAGACCCGCTTCGCCAACAGCAGCGTGTAAGTATTCTAACGGGGTGTCCCACCACTCACTGTGGTTTTCGCCATTTTCTCTAAACTCATGTGGTAGTACATCTTAGCGAGAGCTGAAATCTTAAATGTGTATACATGCTGTTGCGATTTGAGTAGCGCTTTGGTAAGTCGTTGAAGGAGGGGGTTCAGTTGACTGGCTAGAGGACGCACGCGCCTGCCTTATGCCAAGAATTTGATTTCTAGGTAGACCCACGATTCTTCATGGCTAAGTGCTCGTACTGGTTTGACCCTGAATGTTAAAAGTGTCTCTGACATCAAACACATCTTCCTTCTATTGGTATCTTTTTGATTGCGACCGTATGTGACTTGGTGTTGTTTAACATCATTCCACAGTCCTTAAGGTAGTTCGCTGTGGGGTCGAGTAGATGTTGAACGGAGAAGATAGCCGACAATAATGTTGAATACGACCGGCGAGAGGGGATCGCCCTGCTTCACTCCTCTCGTGACTCAAATTGATCCAGATTACCATCCATGTCCTGATAGCGTGGTGGTACTTCGCTTGTAATAGTCCAGGAGATACGAGATTACCTCGAGAAGAAGATCGGCTGCCTACATTGCAACCAAGAGGGCGGTGTGGTTTACGCTGTTAAAGGTCTTGGCGATGTCGAGCGTGGCAATATTGTCGCTTCTCGCGAAGACTAGCACATTTCGCGCTCCTATATAATTTTAAATAATTTCTGCAAATCAAAGGGTATATTAGAATATTTGCGTACAAAAAATCTTATTGTGTCTAATGAATATGTATATTCATTCCTCCATAAATTCAATAAGTAAAATTCAAAATGAATAGTAAAAAAATGATTTATTTTCATAAATTAATTAATTTCACTTATCACTTCGAATCTTGTTTTAAAAAATCAGTGGGAACAACATATACATGTTAATTAGACACATCCAAACCTTTTTGTACGGAAATATTCTTATATACTCTTTGACTTAATAAATTTTATAAAATTAGAAGCGCGAAATGTGCTAGTCTTCGCGGGAAAACGCGAAATGTACTAGTCTTCGCGGGAAAACGCGAAATGTGCTAGTCTTCCCAGAAAAGCATGAGATGTGCTAGTCTTCGCGAGAGAATCTGAAATGTGCTAGTCTTCACGAGGGGATTTGAAATGTACTAGTCTTTGTATGCAGCGACGATATATAGCGAACGAAAATAGGTGTACCAACTCCGAAGGATGGCGTCAAGAAGGACGGTATTATCCCTGCAACGATCGATCCTACCATGGAATGCCCATTGCTGCTCGTCTAGCTCAATGATTTGGTCTATCCTCTGTGATAAGACTTTGCGTATAAGTCTGGTAAGTACCGAGGAGACGAAGATTGAACGAAAGTCTCCAGGCAGTTTGGCTCCGGGTTTTTTTTGGGATGAATACTGTTCTTGAGATTGAAAGATGTTTTGGCAGTTTTCCACAGTAAAGGATAAATTTGCATATCCTTGTGACAATGCTCGGTGGTATGGCTCTAAGTTGGGGGGCTGTCAGACCAGGGCCAGATGACACGGCCAAAAGCAGCCTAGCTGTCCTGATGTTCTCAGGTATGATCGGCTTCCAGACACCTTCGATGGAAGGCCGCTGGATACATTGTGACTTGGAATTGTTGACTAGGTAAAAACGTTGGTTCAGCAGACTTTCATGATGTCTCGAGACGATTGCTGGGCGTCGTAGATGCCTTTTAGGATGCTGGCTATGCTTCGAGCTCTGTTTCGCCTCCAATGATCTTCTGAAGTTAGGTGATGCTAGTGGCTGTCTCCTTATAGCGTTCTTACTAGACGGCATACTAGAAAAAACGTCATGAATATAAAGGGGAAGGTGGCTTCTTTATCGTTCGTATTTAAAGCTATGCTCACGATGGTCTCTAGTCGATTCCCTTAATAGTCATGCGAGTGCAAGGCCTCGAGGCTTAGATAATCAAGGGGTCTATCCGGCCCTTTCGTGGTCAGCGGCTCTGGAGATGTTGGTGGAGCACTATCGGAGGAGATACCTTGCTTGTGAATGGCGTATTGAACACGGCGGCAGTTGCTGATGGAGACGACGGATAGCAGTGGGAAGGACTGTTACAAAAACTGATTGATGAACCGCACTCCATGAATGGTCAGCTCAGCTTCCCGCCGGGCGTGGAGCGCGGTTCCCTCTCGAGTCCAGCGGCGTTGGTCTGGTTGGGTAACCTGCTGCATGACCCGTTTTTTTCCCTTAGGGTTATCGCTGGTATACAGCTAGATACCCGAATCCGACGTATACTATTATCTACAGAACTCCATCTTGTGATATAATCTTGAAGAGGTGAAATCCTTGGAGCGCCCTTTATATACTGATACAAGCTGAAATAAGGAGACCATATGGACCAGTAATTTGACTTGTAGAAGGAGTTGTACTAATTCTATACAGGGATTTGCCCCTTCATAAATGAATTTTAGAAGATACTTGAACTATTTGGGGAAATTAAAAGCCAAAACCGAAAAACAAGTGTCGAAAGGAACCTTATGAAGGATGCATTTGTCCAAAAAGAGCCTTTGTTGTGGATCAAGGTTGCGATAGTGCCAGATTAGGTGGTCTATTGTATGATGGTCATTTCCGCACTCGCACATTCCGTCTACCCTGAAGACTTTGGGCGCTAAATTAGCTCTAGACCCATTATGGCCGCTTTTAAACCTAAATAGAGTCCTAATATCATGTCTACTGAGGTTATCCTCCTGAATGAACCAAGTACGTAGCGAAAAGCCATCTACCTTGTCCATATACTTCCTGCCCTTGAGTGGATTGCCATAATTCTCTACGAAAGCTGACATTCTTTCAATCAGCCTGGTTCTGATGAGATGAGAAATGTCCATGAAACTAGGAAGACAAGTAGAAGTAGAGGAATTAGGGGACCTAGCCTTAGCTGCCAAGTCGTCACGTGTTCCATTCGGGATTTTTATCCTTTTAGGTTTCCAAATTATGTAGATGTTAATCCCTCTGGCTTTGTGCTCAATAATTTTTTACCTAATGTCGCTGACAATCGTATGCATTTTGGAATGCAGGCCCTTCGGTTCGATTGACTTTGAGTCAGAGAAAATGATGATATCTGAATAGCCTGGATGAGGGAGAAGTAAACCTTCGTAAATCGAGGCGAGTTCGCAAGACAGTACTGATAGGGCCTGGTGAGCTGGTAGAGATATTGAGGTGTTTGTCGGCTCAATGAATAGATCTAATCCGTTATGGCAATTCTTTTTAATAGATGGATCTGTTCCGTGGTTCACAAGCTTCCAAGGAAACCTGCGCAGTTCGAATAAAATTAGTAAAAAGTCCCATCGCGATTTCCTACCTAACTCCTCTGCGCGGGAAGTTTAAATTAGAATTTATTCGCGGATTGAATGATTTTAGTTGAATCGCTCAGTGATAGAAATAAATCAGATTTTAATCTGTCAATCTTAGAACACCCCCTTCGTATATACGTTTCAATGCAAGCCTATATGTATTGCATGCGATCACAAGAAAGGAGAATTCAATTATTATGTTAAAAATGCAAGTCAGTTTTATTGAATTTATTTTGGGTACAATTCGCACAGTAACAGAAATTACAGTAAAAGAGGCATCGTTCCGAAACGCATTAAGCACGGGAAAACAAGAAGGAAGGATGATTATTGTGTTAGACAATTCGTCTAGTGAGCCGCCATTACTTACGTTACGATACGTAAGTTAATGCGAACCATTAGAACACCCCGATGGGCTGATGAAGGACTCGTGTCGCACGAGTACACTTAAAGGCTTGATGCCGCGCAACGTGCGCTATGGCTGCCGCAGCTCGGCAATGGCGATGCCAGTGAATGTAACAGCGAAGCCGTAACATCGTTGCTTGCTTGATTTATTGGTGCTCGGCACACGAATTACATGTACTCGGACATGAACGCTTCACGCCGATATTGCGTTATATACGGGAAAATAAATGAAATAAAAGAGAGAGAGATACAGAAAAGGTTCGATGTACGCTGACATCCTTTTCCTCGCTCACCTTAACGATTTCTATTTTCCGAACGTCCGCTGAAGGGAATGACGCACGTGTTCGTGGATAAGGGACACTCAGAGCACGAGGCAACCTCTGCCTAGAATGCGAAATGGAAGCAAGAAGTAAGAAAAAATCCTCTTCCGATGATTTTTCGACGCTCGTCCTGTCTGCGATCGCAGGCGAATGCCGTCTCCTCGTAATTTCAAAAGCACTCCACCGCTACCAACCGCTCGTTTTCGGCGACTCACCTCTTCCCCTTGCCTCGATCGGCTTTTTTCCGCGCCTGCTTAACATCTACCGTCTATGCCCCCGTGCAACCACGTCTCTGAATATCGCCATCACCCATGACGCCATCTATTGCCCTTTCATCTTATTTACTCGCCAACAGCATCCACCTGTATTATATAGGGATTAAAAGGAAAACTCTTAATCCCTATATAATCAGCTTTTGAAATAACTGCTCGTCCCTAAGACAGTCTCTGTTGCGGCCACAAATGATGTTAACCGAACTATCAGTGTAAAGACCTTCATAGGGAACCATGAAAGTTGGTAGAAGAGGAGATCGATGCAAAACAACTGCAGAGTTGAATTTCGCTCCAATAATCTGCTAAAAAGCCGTTACCGCTGACCTTGGGCAAGCACCCTCTCATAGGACCTTTGGATAGGTCCTATGTATGTATTGTATTTTCGGGATGGTGGAATTAGACGTGAGTGCATAACTTCTAAGGAGCATCCTCTCCGCTATCTGCTTTTTCCTGATGCCTAGGATGGGGATACCCGCTAGATAGTGGAAAACGTTAATAGGCGTGGTTCTTAAGCTGCCTAAACATATTCTGAGAAGCGAATTTTGAAGCACTCGAAGTTTAGAGAGCCAGTTCACCTTAACATTAGCAAAAATATAGCAGGCCCAATCCATCAATCCATCTTAGGTCTCACTATAGCTTTATAGAATATCAACGCAGCGTAGAGGTGGATGTCCCATGATTTTTTACAGAGTGAAGCGAGCATAACCCCAAATCGAAAACTTTCGATGGTATTTTGGATGTGATCCTCCCACAAGGATCCAAAGGACTCCTAAGTATCTAAATTCTGATTCATTGAAAATGGTTAGATTGTTGAAGAACAGATATTGAGAGCGAGACGAAATAAGCTCAGACTCATGACCCAAAAATGTATATGAGCATTCTTGAACGGATACCTTTAGGAACTTCGACGATAACCATTCAGAAGCTAATGTAAGGCCGTTGGATAACACGTTATTGACTTCTGGAGTACTATCACCGCTATAATATAACAGGTGATCATCCGCAAAACCTGAACATCTTATGTTGTGCGGGATGTGCGCTAGGATATCAGTTATGTATTGGCTGTGAGCACGGAGATCCCGCTCTCTGACAGGTGTGTTTGAAATAGATTTTGTGGGATATTGTAATACAGCGGCTTATGAAAAAATCTAACGAATATTGTTATTCAATTTTTATTATGTAAGTACTGACAACAATAGATATGTATACAAATGTAAGGTTTATTATATATTTAGTTTGAGGTTAAAATTTTGAAAATTTTTCAGGTGAAATATGGACGTTTGTATTCGTACTGCACAGAGAAAAAACTGGTTCGATTTTTGCAAGCAACTACCGGACCTATTTTCATTGTAAACGTCCCTTGCTATGTTTGCAACGGACGACTTGCGGTAGTGGCAGCACTACGCAGTTTGTAAAATTCTCAACTGCGCGGGCAAATGACGCAACAGGCATTCGCATAACCGACCTCCCGTTTTCGAAGGTGACGTCATGCGACGGCGACGGGTTTCACTGCGACTTTTGTTTTGCGACACCACATGTATTAGATTAAACGGTCCTGTGATA
>JAWWEQ010040592.1:0-18426 GCA_035583055.1 Torymus tubicola | reverse complement strand
TATATACTTACTTCCAGCACGGTAAATTCTACTTGTCAAAGGGTCGCGCGCCACACGGTCGCAGAGCGAAATACGCGTGCACGTGAGCGGAATCGGTCGCGCCGCGTGCAAAAGCCATCGGACTAAGTACTCTCGCGCGTACTATACTCCCACGTACACGTATAATACACACACACACACACACATGCACAGATGAAAGAGAAAACACGAGTGCATAAACAAAGAGTACGTGTGCGTGTATATATGTATAAATATAGTATTTCATGCGTATACTACTACTACTACTACTACTACTACATTGTGTGTTTCTATATACATGTGTATATAGATGTGTATAGGCGAGGGCAAAAGCGATTATGGCGCTGGCAAATCGCGATGTCGCTCCCCTGTCAAATAAAGCCGTTGCCGCCGTCTCGACTCCCTTCCGGATTGCATAAACCTCCCACCGCACGAGCGACGAGAAAGGGAAGGATAGCATGCGCGCGTGTGTGTATATATATATGTGTATACGACCCTCGCTCTCGTTCGCCCGTCGCGCTCATCCTCCATTATTCCAAAGCCACAGCTTTCTCTCTCTCCTCGCTCTTTCCGCGCGAACACTCCTCCTTACAGACGCTTGCGGCGGCTTTCGGCGAAGAGTTATATATTTATGCAGCGAGAGCAGAGCAGCATTGAATATCCGTGTGTGAGCAAGACTTATGTATACGTATATTCTCCAAGCAGTTTGCCCCACCCTCGCATCGATGAATTCAATGCGCTGTAGAATCGATTCAACCGCTTATATATATATATATAATATATACACGCGCGTCTTATATGCTTTTTCCGCGGCAACAGGCTACGCTCGCGGTGTGTCTATATATGTCTAAAAATTCGTAGCAATTTCAGATACACGTGCAATGCGGTTGATAACAAAAAAAACAAACCAAGTCGACGTCGATTCACTATAATATACCCACACGATCATGTAATTGTAATATCGCGCGTAAATATATGGCTATATAGTTCTCTCGAAAATAGAAAAAGCTAGTCAGGGATGGTTGTACAATATTATGCGGGAGAGAAATAATCAATGGAAAAAACACGTTAATTGTGTACGTTTTGAATATATATACTTTTTTATGCCTCTATAGTTTTCTACACGGCATGTCGAGGGAGAGCGATGACGCACCGCCAAATGAACACACACATATACACACCCACACACACACACAATTGCGTGTAACACTGCGTCGACGAGATGGTATATACGAAATGTACTTACGATACTATACGCGCGAATATAGGTGTTTATTGTCGGTTGAGTGGTTATCGATAGGGTGGGGGTAACGGCAAGGACTCGTGTGTTATGCTCGTACTTTTTCTGCATGGTTGATGGTTTGTTGTTGTTAGAGAAAGGAGAGGGGAAGTTATATAAGAACTTTCTAATTGGATAGCAGGTTAACGTAGGCGATAATGTTGTTTTCGAAATCGAGAACTTCTTATTGTTAAATTTTTAATTCGATAATAATGGAAAGACGATAATAGTCCATTCAAAGGGAGAAATGTGCAATTTTATTTTGTTCAAATACAATAGTTCCAGAAACGGAACTCGTCGATTTACTTATATATACATTTAATCGAAGTGACTCGGGCATTTTATATATACTAATGGTAATGTGAGAACAGTGTATCGTCCGGATGATCGGCAACACTATCTGCTGCGTTTTGAAGCATGCGCACGTTTCTCAAACATGTGCTGAACCAACACGCGTACACGTGCTCCAGAATAAATTGTCAACTGCCGCTCTGTGTGTGTATGTATGTATGCACGTGCGATAATAAATCGAGTCGTTTGACAGTCGATGAAAAAAGATTTTCTTAAATTACAGATTGTTTTGTTCTCCTTGAAATAGATTTTTTTTAAAGAATTTTGTTGAAAAAATACTACTGTTTTATTGATTTTGTTGTTGGTGCAATAAGAAACTTGAGAAAAGAATTCGAAAACGTTACATGCAGGTAAACGTAATATCAACAACAACAGCAAAGGCTGTTATTTTATTGTTATTAACTTTCGTTCTTTCTGTCAGTGAGAAAAATACCCTACGCACTGTACGTGCACGTGTCATATCTGCGCTCGAGCGTGAAAAATATTTTGAAACGCGTTATATTGCACGTATACAGTAGAAATGTCACCGTACGCGTTTTTCAAGCAAGGATAACCTGTGCGCGTCATAAAAACCCGATCTTTTTACCCCCTACCGCTATATCTACAGGCTGAAAAAATCGCAGTCTATAAAAATTTACCGCGCAAACCGTATATAAGCGTAATAAACAGACGCTGTGGGGAAGGACTATATTATACTTCGAAGGAGATCATCTCTCGTTCTTTTAGCGCTTGCATGTATATATCAGAACAGTTTCACTGCCCGGGTATATACCAACTTTCTTCCGAGAACGTTTTCACCTTCTCTCTTTTCTGCGGGCTCTGCTGAAATTGTAAGACCGCGCGTCGATTTGCAACGACAATAATGCTGCTGCTGCTGCTATTGCTGCTGCTTATACGCGCGCCTCAATGCGTCGAGGGCACTGCGAGTTGTTGCTGCGCGCTCTTCCCCTTTCGCGAGAGTGAGAGAGAGAGAGAGAGAGCGACTCATACACATCCATATATACATATACACACATACGTGTCCTCGATAATAACAGTTATGAAACTTGGCTGCGATAGTGAAAGTGGCGCGCGCTCGCTCGCTCGCGTATACTACTATGCGTTTCGCAACTTAGCGAGCAGCGAACGAGCGAGTCCACGAGTTGTGGCTTATATATATATACTCTCGGTATTTTTCACCCGGAGGTCGGAATCGAATGTCTCGCGCGGAGGGAGAAAAGCCTGCGCGAGAGCGTGAGGTGAGGAGGTCAGTCGCTCTCGCGCGGGAGAACGTGTATATGTATATATACATATATATGTGCCTAGCTCTCCTTTCTCTCTGGTCGCCTTCTCTCTTTCCCTCGTGCTAAATTTTCGAACGCGACTGCTTTACAGTGTATAAGGAGTTTGGATCACTGAAGCTGGCTTTTAGTGGTTTTTAATTGGTCTAGTTTATTAGAAAGGTGAATTAATGGTGTTTCGCGTACGCTGCGAGTGACACAATATTACGCGTTTAATAGCTGCAAAAGAAAAAAATGTGTATATTAGTTGAGTACACGTTGAAAGAGCAGTTTTTTAAACAATACAAGTAAATCAACTCAGACGTTCGCGAGTACATTAACTCGACCACTGGCGTTTTATAATGCACTTACGAGTTACTTCACTCCTCGCTACCGTTACTCGCGCAATAAAGCCATTACGCTCTCTGCGTATATATACCTCCTTGTTGTTGTTTCTTCGAAAGCGCGCGGCGATCATTGCACCTGCTGGCTCACTCTCGACGATACCTCGTACATAAAATATTGTAACATAGCGCCGCAATTCGCGATGGCATCGACATAAGGTATATGTGGAATTCTTCGGAAACTTTGCTCTAAACTGGTTCCAAAAACGACCAAAATTAAATTTAGAGGCACATTTTTGAAGGCATAGGCACGCCTCTGAAGTAATTTTTTTCTTGTTCTATGGGTCATAGGGCAGACGATAAAAACTTGTTACCAAAGAAAACGGCCTTGTGACACCCTTTTATCGTCAAATCAATTTTTCTTATGGAAATTTAATATGGGAAAAATTGACGAAAAGTAGTCATCAATCATCAAGCAATATTAATTATTCGAAATATGTCAACGAATTTGTACATTTTACTAGTTAAAGTACAAGGATAGAGCTTTCATTTAAGCTATAGATGGTTAAAATCGGACAATTCGGTGCAAAATTACGTGCATTTAAATCGTCAAACATGACGAAAAACAATGAAAATCTACATATATACAAAAGCAAAAAGAAACCAAACATTTGATTTTTTTGTAAAAACATTATATTATATACTAAACGTACAAAACATAATACAAAGATTTTCAGTCTATGTGAACCGGGCCAATGCGACAGCGGGTGAGATTACAATCGGCCGTTATAGCAAGAGGAGAGCCATTGGTGATTGAAATTAACACGCGTAGGACGCGTCTGCGTCGTCAGACATATAATAAAAGCCTTTAACCAATCTCCGCGAGGCGTTCAATCGCAAAGCTTTATAGGTGGCCGCGCGCGATGCCAATTGCCTCGCGCGCTTAGAGTAATTAGTTATATTCGAGGTGATCGGAAGCGCGTTGCTGCAGGCCGCGAGTGTATGGAGGCTAATTAATTATATTGTTGAGCGCATAGAACCGCAGTGTCCTTTGATGCGGAGTCGTGATGATGACCGTTTGCTTACCGTGAGTGTGCATGTGTGTATATATATATAGGGATATTGCTGTCGAGGTGCGCCGTCTGCGTTTTATTGTTATTAGCCCGTGGATTATAATGCAGTGGTGTACGAGGTTGTGACTTGTGTTTGTTAATAAATTGTGTATTTTTATATCATGGAACATATAATGTCTGTATATTCTAATAATAATGTGTATACCTTACTTCGGAAAGTTTCCTCTAGCTCGGGTGTAAATGATGAAAAAAAAATAAAAAAATTCAATTTTCAATAAGCTGAACCAGCCCTTTATACGGGTCCTTCTAAGAATTATTTTCTTTTCTGATACTCTACTTTTAATCCACAATATCAAAAAATATATGATCGAAAATGCTATGAATGTCATCACCATTGTGCAATTATTTCCTATATATATTTGAGTGATGATGATGCAGAAGTAAAACACTTCCATGCATGCTTGAATTATATACACAAAGGAGAGAAAGTATCGTAATTTTTGGTCCAAGCTTTTAACGATGACTTTATTGTCGTAAGCTTTATTTACGGGTTAAATCAGTTATATCTTTTCTGTATTTATTTATGTATTTCGCTACAATATTTTGTAACGCGTGTGTACACGTATTTATTTACGCGAAATTTAATCGCGCTTAAATGTCACACTGTTGCAACGTGCTACTACTCCCAAGCTTTTTGAATGTTACACACGAATACGTATACACACGGATCCAGACGCCAGAGAGAAGAAAGTGGCGCACGGCTAACCGGGAGACGGTCAAATTTAATTATCAATGCGAGATAGATTTATTGGACGCTCGAGTAAGAGAGAGGGAGAGAGAGGCTTATATCTTATTGACGCAAACCACTTATTTTCGAGGATAATCTCCAAGGTAATATATCCCAGCGTGCAAAACGAAAAGATCCAGAATCAGTTATATCGTTTGTTCTATTTAAAAACTTCATACTACATGCGATTCTATCGAACTTTATCTTGCATAAGACACATACCTATACATAAATATCCTGAACTATTATTGTTATCATTATTATTATTATATTATTATACTGATAAAAACTATCCACAGCCCCATAATCACAAGTCGTAAATAACAATCAATTATAACAGGCCAATAAATCGCGCGCTATCTCAGGCCTCCCTCACCTTTCTCCACCATCTATTATAACACAACATCTCACCGTTTTCAAATTTCGCCATCTCTTCGGGCTAATTTATATCGCTGACTTTCTCTACGCCGTCGTGGGTGAATTAATAAAGGAGCGCGCGAATATACGAATTAGGTTTCTCGCCCCGGATCAGCCCTCGCGTATAGTATAAGTATAGAAAACAAGGCCAATGCGGCGAGCGCGCGATCCGACTTTTCGATCTCCCTCCTGCGTTTCAAATATATATGTAGAGAGAGAGAGAGAGAGAAAGAGAGAATATTAACCGTTACGGATGTTGCGCGACACGCACGGTATTATACTCGTTCGATATAGTGCGAGTACGTGTATGAGGAGAAGGAGGAGAGACGGCAGCAAAACTCAACCTAGAAATGCACTTAGCAGACGAAAGCGGAGAATTCGGATTTTTCGAACTAGCCGCACTGATGTAAATGAATTCTTTACGAGCCGAGCGGTAAATGAAAATTTTTTTTTTTCGCGAGCGATTCAATTATTCTGAGAGAGCGCGCGAGAGAGGAATGCTGCGGCAGCATAAGGATTAACTAATCTGCGCGCACGTCTGATCGAACGGTATAGTATATTATACTATACAGTCGTGGCTCTCTCTCTCTCTTCGACTTTTAGTGCCGCTTTTGGCGTAACTTACGTCTCTACGCGATTGCTTCGTGGCTTTATTGGGTTGTAAAGAAGAACGCCGCCGTTGTGCGCCAGAGGGCTGAAATATGGTTATGTAATGCGCATCGTTGCGCGGATTTAATAACGGCATACGGGAGAAGGTTCGATGATAAAAAAAAAAAGAAGGTATGGAGGGAAAAATAAAAAAAAAATGCGTGTATACATTACTAACAGGATTAATAAAA
Organism: Torymus tubicola; assembly: GCA_035583055.1. Classification (NCBI taxonomy): domain Eukaryota; kingdom Metazoa; phylum Arthropoda; class Insecta; order Hymenoptera; family Torymidae; genus Torymus; species Torymus tubicola. The sequence continues at coordinate 12,059 of JAWWEQ010040592.1, read as the reverse complement.
TTGTATTGTGTGGCATAGAGATCGAATTCTATATATAAATGTGTGCTCCACCTCTTGCGTGCGCACACACACACACACAATAACAGAGCAAGTTGGCGACCCGGCTATTACTACTCGTTTAACTCACGCGTTTACTCGTTTACGCTCGAGACGGACTAAAAACGCAACGCATAGAAGAGAGACAGAGAGAAGATTATGAGAGAGGAGGTCGACTCGAGGTGACTTACCGATATTGATGTCATGAGCCCTCACCGCAACTTGTGTATGTGTGCATATATGCGTGCGCGATGGAAGAAAAAAAAATCATAAATTGCCGCGCACGCGCGTCGAGTCCTTATTCGAGATCGCGTAGCTCGCGTTATTTATCGCGAATATCCGATTGCAAGGAGGCTAATGAGAAAACGCAGCGAGCGAGCAAGCGAACGCACCGCGTGTAGCGGTAATTAAAATTTATGCTAATTACCGGGAGGACGTGACGCGCTGAATTATTCATGAGGCCATGTGTGTATATATGTATGCACCATGATACCTCCGTTTTCAAAAAGTTGCGAGCTTTTTTTTGTTGGTCGTTTGTCGTCGATTTTATATATAATATACGTTCTTTTTAACCAACGGTGATGTGTCCCCAGTGAAAAGGTCGCCTGGTATACGTACACATGGTAGGATAATATTAATTCGTTGTAGGTATATTTCATATTATATGTATAGATTCGTAGTGGGTTTTGAGAGGGCTGCGTTAAACCGAGGGAAAGAAGGGGAAGTAACACTGTGTTTGTAGAGAAAAATACATTAATATATTATACGTACGATTACAATAATCATCAAGGCGCTGACGCCGCTCGTAATATAGACTATACTCATAATTATAGACTACAATTCATACACTGATAACAGTTATTTTATACACTTATGTTCACACGCACGCACGCGCACGTATACACTTATGTATTGGAGCAAGGTACATATAGAGCGGCCTCAAAGGATCGCGGTAAAAGTGTCACCTTGACACTTGATAAAAATAATGGCGATTTCCCCGGCGTAATCTTTATCGCGATTCAGTCTTTCTCACTCCCTTCATAAGATTACGCGACGCACGATGTAATTATCATTCACTATAATACTCGATCTCTTCAACAGACCTCGTCGCTGTTGGTATCATTATTCGCATTCGCATAGTAGTGATTCCATAAAAAAAAATCGAACTTCAGCCCGCGAACTATTTACCTCGGAAAGAAGCATTGCTTTGTCTTCCTTTCTATTCATCCCCGCACAACAGAAATCGCTCCCCTCTTGTTCCGCGCTTCATTGCTTTGAAATTCCAAAGTACCTTCTTCTGCATTTGACAGCGAAAGCAAATTACCATGGACTACCATGAAGACCAAGCGCGCAACAATGTGATATAATACCGCATAATACATATAATACGCGCGCGTCCGAAAGAGCTACGGCGTAATATCCTCCCCCTTTAACGTTACCGGGCGATCGAAGCATGCGCACTACGTCGCTCGAGTGGAGAGTCTCGTCATCGTCGTCGTCGTCCTCATCCTCAGAGTTGCAAAAAAAAGAACGTTTCCGGAGGGTTCGTCCCCCCGCGCGCGTACAAAGCTTCTCTCACTCTCTCTCTCTCTCTCGGTTCTCTTTCGTGACGAACTCGATACGAGGCGCATGTCGGGAAAGTTAACACGCGGAGGACGAAACAGCGGCAGCGTAAAAATAAAACGGGGAAAAAAGGCGGACTTTGGGGGATGTTATATATACGCCGACGAAGCTTTGGCATTGATGCCGCGACGAGGGATAGCAGTAGACGATGTGTTCGGGATGAGGGTTCGAATGAATTTGCTTTGATAACGAGACAGCGCAACAACGCCCGTTCTTATATATACTTTATCCGTGTTTGCACACGAAATGTTCTGGTGTTTAGACAACGCTGGTGTAATTAATCGACGGTCCGGTAAATTGTATATATTATTTGAATTAGCATCCTGTTTAATTTATACACGACTATTTCGTCGTATGAAACAAAGAAAAAAAATCGGAGCTTTTGTTATTTGCAGTGGGGACTTGAGGAAAGAAAAACAAACAAAAAATACATACACGATCCGCTTTCAGAGGTTACGACGCGTTTCTGTCATTCGACGCGGCGGTGCTTTCACATTGTTTCGCCGCTAAAGTCGAGCGGCCGAACAGACCAGCCTTGGAAAGTTATTCGCTCGTCGCTGCGTATATAGACACGCAAAAACAACTTGAATAATCGACGAGTACCCGGCGAAAGTCATTTTTTTCCATTTTGTTCCGAGACAAAAGAACGTATAAGAGGTTCTGCTCGTCGTGAATTCGGTTATCGAATTGCCAAAGGCAGTTTTTGGCTTCAACCTTAGGTGGAATTTGAAACTTTATATAGTAAGAAAATACAAGTCGATATATTTTTATTAGCATTGGTACTCATGGGTCTGAAGTTTGCAACGTTGGGACGCAACGAAATAATTTTTCACAAATAAATAAAACAGCTGAAAAATGTGCACGATACAGTAAAATCTTTATTTTGATGTTGGGTTATGCTATGAAACGCTAAACACACGAGAAAATTCAAAATCTAACATATAAAAATAAAAAGATAAAAAAATTTTCTAGTTTCGTTGCACTCCAACGATGCAAACTTCAAACCCATTGGTACTCGATAAGAAGTATAGTAAACAATAATTGCGTTCATAAAGCATTCCGTTAATATATAGTGTCGAGGGGTTTATTTATCACTATAATAGTATATACACACATAGTGTTCAGTCGCGTTCGTATTTAAAATGCTTTAGATAAATGCGTGCAGATAGCGAATGAAAACAGTCAATAATTCGCAAGGCGAGCCCTAATGCAAAGGTAATTAACGCGCGCTACGAAGCGCTTACAATAGCTCTCTTATTTACGCGCGGCCAGTTATATGTACGTGTGTACATTTGCGTTCAAGGAGCATGCGTATATATACATACACGTATACATACATACGTAAAAAGCCACCACGCGTGTCACACGACTCCAAAGGACGCGAAAATAAAGGAGATTAAAAAGCGCGAGAAGGAGACCGAAGAAAAATGAAGAACGTTGACGACGACGACGACGACTCGGAGTGGGAGATATATGTACGTACGTACGTACATTCGTATTATACGTATATGCTAGTATTAATGCGTTTAACAGACGTACACATACACAAGCCCGCGGATTACGGTTCGAGGCTGTAACGCAATTTTATGCCGGCCGCACGTGTCAGGGTTGCGCGCGGCTGCCTGACTGCGTGTACATACATATACGTGTATACACATATACTGTACATACACACATATGTGCGCATATCGTGTGCGCGCCATTATGTAAAACTAACGAATATAACGTTGTGCACCTACTTCTACTTTTCTACCTCTCGGCCTTTTCTTTTTCTTCTTCTTCTTCTTCTTCTTCGCGGGCTTTTTCTTCGTCGAGAGAGAGTGAGCGGTAATTACAAACGGTTGACCTTAACCTTCCAAGCAAGCGCGAGATGATGATTAGCCGGTGTGCATCGTGCGCGCTTCGTTTGCGCCGGATTTGCCGGGGACACGTGTTAGCGCGTGGGTTTTAATTAAGAATCGGGGTTGCATATACAGTTCAGGGTTGTAATATCCCTAGTAGTGGGTCGGGAGAAGAAACAAAAAAAAAAAGAAGGGTATCAGACCGAATACAATGTGTTACTCTATATCGCTGTGTAAGACAAGTGGGGTGAAGGGTTAAAAGAAAAAGATTATATTACACGCTAATTTGACGCGCGTGTGGTGTATCTTTTTTTTTAATATCATATCTTCCGGATTCATCAATCACAATTGTTGCGTCGAAAATGAAAGAGAAGATCGCACGCTCCAATAGGCTAATAAATCGCTCGTGGCTGCTAGTATGGCGTAACTTACTTTCAGCTCTCTATCTTTCTTTCTTTGGGTACGCACAGCCTGGCGAGAGGTCAATAAAAGCTGATATTCTCGCCTCTCTCTCTCTCTCTCTTCGACCCCCGCTCTTCTTTCTCACTCGTGTATCAGAAAGTCTAGCCGCGCGTTCGGTCGCCCATTATCTCGGCCTGCTGAAGCCGACTATGTGTGTGTTACCACCCCTGCACACGGCAACCTCAGCCTTGATGTTTCATTAATCATTGTACCGATATTGCAGTAGTAGTAGTAGTAGTAGTAGTAATAGTAGCAGCATCCCCTGTGTTTTGGGTATGGATATAATATTTGTACACACTTTTCAGGTTAGATGCAATCGATAATGCCTCTCTGCTGATGAAGACAAGACGGAGCACTCTCACAGTAAGGGACTTCTCTTGTAAGAAATGAAATTCATTGTAAATATTGTTATAGAGACGAAGTGGTGATAAATGGTAGTGTTTTCTGGTGTAGCATATAGTAAGAAATATTATTTTTTTTTTCGGTCCTCGTCGCGTTGAAGGCCGAAGGTTTTTGATATAGAAGTGTACAAAACGATGCTATCTACGGGAAAACGTGAAGCAATATTTGATAGTATAATGAATATTTTTTTGTCATTTCACATCGTTTCTTGCAGTTTTGGTAAGAAAGTATATAAAATTTTTATTTATGGCTTAAGTCAACGATGTAATCGCCACAGTTAAAAATAATACAGACTTTGCTTTTTCACAGAGATATTTTCTACATTTAACGATAATTATAAGTAAATTTTTCAAAAATATTTCTTCATCTAAAAAAAGCATATGAATGCTCATTTTTTTTAGTTTTATTTTCCGCATTGAAAGTTTACATACGACATTTATATTCTCTAATAAAACTGTCCACGTTTGAAACAACAAAATTTTTAAATAAATATTTCAATAAAACTTGTCAACAAAAACTCAACGTAGTAGTTACGAGGACATGCCGAAATGTTAGAATTTTTCGTGAATTTCATCATATGAAACGAGTGAAAGGGCAAGTGAATTGATCGCTTGTTCTCGCAATCGTGGTGGTAGTGACAGTCATAGTAGTAGTGTAGAGCGAGCAAGGGTGGGGGAGAAGACCGTCGAGGATGTCGTTCCGACCTCGCTCACACTCTCTCTCTCTCTCCCGCGCACTCGAGCGCGCCCCGTCCTCGTCCTCATCTTGTCAGCCGCATCTACGAAACTCGCCCGCAGCCTTCGCTGTGCTACTATCGTTCCCCCCTCCTACTCTCTCTCTCTCTCTCTCTATGTGTGTGTGTGCGTGTATTCGTCCCTCGGCCGTAGTGTTCGACCCTCCGCGGCGACGAGTATACACCCCGAGACCTGTCCTACTTCAGCCTCCTTACGCGCGATAACACAATCACTCTCTTTCTCTTTCTCACCCTCACTTCTCCACTGCTACCCAGTTAGTTCGGAGCTTTCATTTTTTTCTTTTTCCCCTTCAGCCTCGAAACTCTGGTGAGCGCTAGAGGTTTTCACGTTGAACCCTCGGCAACGCAACTTAAATAATTTACGGACCGATGTTAAATTGCGCAAAGGTGGATTTCTCTCTCATTTTCTCGCTCTCTCGGTTCTACTAGTTTAGGATACGCGTCTGGTTATAATTACGAGCGATTTACAAAAATTCTTTGCTTTTGAATAAATAATTGATTGCTGAAAGCTCCATCAATAAAAAATAATTTTCTCTATATTCAAGTAAGTATTTGTCCAAATACGACTATGAGGTTATTTGAGGAAGTTTTTGTATAGAACAATTTAAATGAACGCGATTGAAAGAAAAATCGTCCTTTTACAGAAAAATTCATCTTACATGACATACACCAGAAAATTTTTAATCAAAACAGTTTGTCCTTTAACCCCATCCATACGAATTCTAAAACTCAAACCTCACGTCCAAATCTCCCTCCTCTCAAAACACAGCGTTCCGACTAACAAACCCTTTCCTCATCTCTTGATCAACGCTAATCTCACCGGCTCCTCACCCCTATCTCTAAAGCTCAGTAAGCCCTGTGCGCACCCGCTCACCTCATCCTTTCTTCTGAATATTCAACAACTCCCCCTTGAAATCCCCCAGAACCCGTTTCTCTGTCCAATTCTCTATATACTCACGACATGCCACTGGAAAATCGTTCTTCCGTACAGTATATACACACACACGAGCTAGTCGTGCGCGTGTATACACATATACATATGCAATATACACATCGAGCGAGTCGTCATTTTGTGGTCCATTAGTGACTATATACCTGTATGTTTATATGTGTATACATTCACACATGCACACGCTGGACGTGTACATCAAACGACATGAGAATCCCGAAGGTATCTTCGTTTAAATATCGCTCCACCCGCCTTCGCCGGTACCGGCGATTTGCCAAGTTAAGCGCGAGGAAATTCGCGAGGCCGGCTAATCATAATTCAAATCCCTCGCTCGTAGCTACTACGAGCGCTCATCGCGGCGAAATATCGCGTATATAGTAGTAGCAGCAGATATAGAGGAACTCTATAGGTATGTGTGTGCATGTGTATGTAACGTACCTACCCGTATAAGCAAGGAACCAGTAATAAATACACACACACACACAGACGCACGCACGCACGCACACACACATATATACGTGCAACGCCGCGTGTGTGCAAAAAGCACGGGGAAAAAGTTTCGACGTCTGTTTGCTCGCGGACGAAACTTTCTGCCCGTGCAATGCGAAAAACGACGAGTCGAGGAACTCTCTCTCTTTCTCTTCTTTCCTCTTTCGTATTGTATGTGTATGTATGTGTGTGTGTATATGTATATATATATACACACACACACATAGATACACGTTACTAACGCTGTTCTCTTTATTTGAGAGATAAGATTTATTCCTCGCTTTTTAAGCGCCGCACTGTAATGCTGTATCGAGCACGACGAACTTCTACTCTAATACGGTTAAACGACGAGTTTTCACGTTGGAAGTCAAATACATTTTTGTAATCTCATAATTGATGTTAAATTTAGTCTGTTATTAAGAAAGAAATTAGCGCTTGGCGGCGCAATATATACGATAAAGTCGTTCCTCGTAGCATAGTTTGCTCGAAACTCGAAAGACGTTGACACTAGTTCTATATACACACACGCGCGCGCGCGCGCGCGCGAAGTCGCGAAACTACAGTTTAGTTTCTAACACATTGCATAATTACATCTACCTCTTGCCTCGTACACCACGACTTTCTCATCCTTGCTCCTCACCGTCCTAAATATCATCTCCGCTATCTATAACGATCTCATCGTAACCGCTTCGTATCCCCCCTTTTTTCTTATAAAAATTCACAGCATTACCAACATATATAGATATAGACTTATTTTCGTTGCAACAAAATACAAATTTAGTTATACTTTCTATATCTCCTGTGTGTGTGTGTGTGTGTGTGTACACACATGTGTCTGACTAACCGCGGGTCCACTCGCTATCATGGTTGCTCCCTTTCCTTTCCCACGACCCCGCGGCGCGTCCTCGCGCATTTCGCAAACCAAAATGTATTACGTGCACGGTGTGCCGCGTACTGTCTATAGAGACGAGGCAATTAGATGCGGAACGTCGCGCGAGCGTGTTTCAAAAGTGCGGAGAGAGAGAACGCTTTTCTTATTTGCAGCGGCGGCAGGCTCAGATTATCTCCCTCCCTCTTTTGAGTAATATGCGAGGCACGTTTACTCTCTCGTACCTTTTATTTTCCACTTGCTCTTTTTCGCGTGCTATATTCATCGTAGCAAGAATTTTCGGACGTAAAATCAAATGTGGACATTGCCGTGCCTTTTTAAAAGCCAGCTGTGTTACTGATTATGAGCACTCTATACTCTAGCGACTTATTGGATATGAAATAGAGGGTAAAAAATCGAAAAGCTGTATTTTATAAAGTAACGCAGACGTACGCTCGTATGTGTGTGTGTATGTGTGTGTATATATATATTTTTTTTTTCAACGACAGTAGCAGCAGCAATGGTAGTAAAGGATTTCGCGGAGTTAAAATTTTAACGGCCGCTCGCCCGTAAAACTGGCGCAACGCGCCAGCGTCGTTTTAGCACTTATATACACGAGGGAGAAAAGAGAGAGCGAAACGCATCACGAATTTCAAAATCACGCGAAAACGCAACGCGATGATGATAATTACGAGAGTCTGGGGACCAGCGTGGGGAGATTGGCAAAGCACGAATGGACAATCGACAAGCGTTCAATATTTAACGGTCCCTCGAGGTCCAAGATTATGCAGCGCGTGTCGTGGATGCTATACGTATAGATGTTATGAGCCCACGTATCCCAGCGCATTACGAATGTTACGCAGAAAAATATGCAAACCACACCGCATCGCGATATTATATTCAATTATAGAATCGAGTTATATAGATCTTTGTTCGAATTTTCTTTCTCTGCAATGTACATTTAAATCAAGGTTAATGCAGTCCTCTTGCATTGCTATATCGTTCTACTCCTCATATAATAATACTATATACAGCAGTTCGCATTTGTGCGACCTGGCATTGTTCATTTCGAGTCCAATGAATAAATGAATAAACGATCGATCGATCGCGGTTCCTCCACTCCAATTACCTCCCTAAATTCTCGAAAAACAGAAAAGGAAAACGAGAGAACAGCGAAGGATAAAAAAAATGCCATTGCCGGCGTCGTCGTTGTCGTCGTGTTCGCCCTCTCTCTCTCTCTCTCTCTCTCTCTCTCTCTCTCTCTCTGCTCCCTACGAAACAAAGCGCGCAAAGAGAGGAGGGCATCTGGCGCCCGCTGCTTACGCTGCTGCGCGCAGCGGCAGCATTGCGCAAGAGCGTTCACCCCGCTCAATACTCGCAAGAGAGGCGAGGGGGTACCCACCGGTTAACCAGCCTGCAGCTCTGTGTATACGCCGCTGCGCTGTCGGTGCTCTACCACCACCACTATTGCGTATACGGGAGTCCTTTTTCGACGGGGAATTCGCTGCTGATGCGCAAGCTTTGTTGTGTGTAGGGAGAGAGGAGAGAGAGAGAGGGACAGGATGTTTGAAATTTGGACAGCTCGAGAGATTCGGTCTGAAGCGGTAATTAATGGAAGTTGGGTGCGTGTGGGTACGAAAATTTTCGGTATTTGGTATGCTTTTATAGTGAATGTAGGCGTTGAAAGCTGTTATCGATTTTAACTCTGTCGTATATATAGTAATAACGATCGTGGTGATTGTTTTTATGACCCTAGTATATTAGCATCGCATAATAAAAATATTATTCTTAAGCAATCGCACCTAATATTTTCATTCAGTCGTTAGACAATTTACTACAATTTCCGGTGTAAATTGCATGACCTGTAATTACAATGACATTATCGGCTTTTCGGGAAAAACGTAAACTTTATCGTTTGCCAACCGATAATTAACTTCCACCGTCCGGACGCTCCAGAAATTTCAGATATACCATTCGGCATGTAATCGCGTATACTTCGACGAAACCCTGCAGCAAATATGATTGCGGTGTACGTGGCAAACGCGATTTTGGCTGAACGCAACCAGCACTAGACCACGCGAAATTTCGCTTCTGAACATGCGCGCAGCCACAATTTGATGATTATATTCCGTATGTACGAACGAGTAGACGCGAATCAAAGTTACTGTACATAACAGTGGCGAGCGTTTAACGGCTTCTTTCTCTATATACACATCCACTCTGGAATTCGTTCGAGCAGCAAAGTTTCGCGCATTTCGCATGCATTATATCTTTGATCCCCATGAGAGAGAGAGAGAAAGCGACGGAGTACAATCGCACCCAATTTCCCTCGACCTCATCGATTGAGCACCGATTGTCTCTTTCGCAAGGCGTAGAGGGTGTAGTTTTTCGGAGTTTGCAGAATCCACTTTCACCATCGTTTGTGGTATAACAGCTTTACTCCCGAACATAATGGGATTCGAAATGTTATATTACTTTTTTTTCGCGCTATTTATTATAAAGGTACGGTTCAGTAACTGCATCGTCGGCTATCCAAATTTAAATTGGGTGGTAAAGGATTTTATTGCACGTGTGGAAAAGTATATATTGTGCTCCATTAAACATTAAAAGAGGAAAGTTTCAAATTATTTCCACAGGTAGGTTCCACCCTTCGTGTTGACCATAGAACTTTATATTCTCATCTCCATTGCGGCCACTTTATTGTTGATTTGAAAAATATGCTAGCCATGGAAAGTTAGTTTATTCTCCGTTATGGGAGAAATAAAAGTATATTAGATAAAATTAAACGATACTTTTGCCAGCGCTTTTCGAGCCAATAAAGTAATTATTATGGTGGAATGGAGAATAAAAATATTTTAATTCTCTTAATTGATGTTTTACTTTGAATATAAACCATTGTCACAAGAACAAGAGCAACCTCAAAACTTTTGTTGTTTTTGTCCTGCAAAAGTCCTTCTCCGATCATTCGTCACTACTCACCTTAATTTGGACAAATTCGTCGACGCAGACTCTGTTGTTAGCGTACATGCAACCGAAAATCGATTAGCAACCTCGTTAAATGCGGTTTTAACACAGCGCGTTTCGCCCCTCCTCCAGGTTCTTTCTCTTGCTATACCGTACTGCCAATCGGCCAACCAATAGTACTCGCAGTATATGCACTACATGTGCAGGCTGCAGCAACGTTTCTCTCTTTCTCTCTCCCTTTCTCGCAATAACAACGTATTAACGTTGCAAAAGAGAGAGAGAGGAGGGGGGATAGAGAGCCGTGCCCCTCTCGTGCGCAGACAATTAAGATACGGCCACAGCGAGGGGAAAGTGACTCGAAACTCGTGCGCACAGGTATACACATCTACACGAGATGTGTATAACAGCGCGCCAACAAAACCGACGAAACGTTGTTTCGCTGTGCTGATAAAGAAGAGGCGTAAAAAAAAGGGGCTGCGGCATTCGCTTTCTATTGCATATAATCTCTGCAGTCCACTGATATATCAAGAGAGGGCACAACGTGTGTGTGTGTCTATATAAGTATATAAAAAAAATTGGTCACACACGTGTGTGTGTGTATGTGTATTTGCAATCGATAATGTATCCGAGTGAGTGCCACTATTAACCCGCAAGAAACGCCGGAATGCGGCTCTCGGTGAAACTAGATCCGAGAGAGAGCGAGAAAAGAGCGTGCGGCGCCGTCGAGTAAAAAGTATATACCGATGCGTTAAATTATATATATACATACCTTTCTTATATATCGGTTCTACGCGTCAAGAGATTTACAAAGATGACAGTTCGGTATATCGTCGCCCCATTAAGTGATGATAGATATATTCACGGTTTTTAAGTGCCGGAGATTTTGAGAAACGCGCTCACGCGACATCTGGCGGCGGTAGTATACGTATATCGAGCTGTATGTATGTATCGAGCCTTTTGTTTGGAAGTTGGGTCTGCTGTATTAAAACAATAAAGTTTACTTGTACGTGTATGTGTATGTACACGATGTGCTTTATTTTCTTCACTGGAAGAAGAAATATGGTATGATACAGAATTTTTAGAGTCCGTTAAAGTGAAAACTGCCAAGTTTTACCGGTATATATCTTCTTTAAGTCTCGTGCCGATTGATCGATGGTGTGTGTATGTGTGTGTGTGTGCACATTTTATATAGAAAATAAAGTTGTATATTTCTCTGTTTCTTATACATATGTATTAAAGTAGAATAAATAAACTTAAGAAAGCTGCAGTCATCGTGTATATATGTGGAAATCTTCGGAAACTGTCCTAAACTGGTGTAAAAAACGACCAAAATTAAATTTGGACGCACAACTCTCAAGTAATTTTTTTCTTGTTCTATGGGTCATAGAAGAGACGATAAGAACTTTGGGGCCAAAGAAAACGGCCTTGCGACATCCTTTTATCGTCAAATCAATTTTTCTTATGGGAATTTAACACGGGAAAAATTAGCAAAAAGTAATCATCAATCATCGAGCAATATTAACATTTCAAGTATGTCAACGAATTTGTACATTTTACAAGTTAAAGTACAAGGATATAGCTTTCATTTAAGCTGAAGATGGTTAAAATCGGACAATTCAGTGCAAAGTTACATGCATTTGAAAATCGTCAAAAATGACGAAAATGAGCGTT
>JAWWEQ010040581.1:0-18428 GCA_035583055.1 Torymus tubicola | reverse complement strand
AGTAGTTAACATCGCGAAGGAGGCGATCTCAGGGACTAGATGGAAAAATGGTGAGAAGCAATACTGCGCAGTAGTGATGCTGGACATGCAGAACGCGTTCAACTCTGCGCGGTGGGACCGAATCATGGAAGCACTCGACCAATTCGGTACTCCAAAGTACCTACAGAAATTAATAGCTAGCTACTTCATGGACAGAATCCTGCAGTATGACACAGACAATGGACTTAAGGTATATAGAGTCACTGGAGGAGTGCCGCAAGGTTCGGTACTGGGCCGCTTTTATGGATCATCATGTACAACGGCCCACTTAAGCTGACGATCCCAAGGATGGTAACGCCCGTTGCATTTGCAGATGATGTTGCTCTTGTAATTGTAGCCAAGCAACTCGAGGATATTAAAAATCTGTTCAACGTGACATTCAGCTAGTATGCTGGATGGATGAACGAATCAGAACTCAAGATGGCTAAGCATAGGACAGAAATTACGCTTATAACAAGCAGGAAGACATGTGAAAAGGTCACACTACAAGTCGGTGAGCACAAAATGGAGTCAAAACCAGCTATCCGCTACCTAGGGGTAATGATAGATGCGCGTCTCAACTTCAAGGTTCAAGTCGAGAATGTCAGCTCTAAAGCCGCAGCAGTTGGAGGAGCGCTCTCCCGCCTCATGCCAAATATCGGTGGGCCCAAACCAAGAAGACGAGCTCTCCTACAGCTCTCTTACAGCTCCAGGAGTACCAAAGAAGGATATACCCAGTAGGCCGGCAAATAGCGCTGAGAATTTCCAGTGCATTTAGGACCGTCTCCAGAGACGCTGCACACGTAATCGCAGGGCTACTACCAATCGAGATCCTGGCTGAGAAGCAGAGGAGGATATATGAGCACAGAAGCCGAAGGCAGTCAGATGCAGATGACTGTAGGAAAAGACATAGACGGAAAAGTCTTCAACGCTGGCAGGCACAGTGGGACAGCTCCGAAAAGGGTAGATGGACCCACGAGCTCGTCCCACGGATAGCGGAATGGCTAAGCCGGAAACATGGAGATCCAAGCTACTACCTGACACAGATGCTGACTGGACATGGATTTTTTCAAGAATACTTGTACAAGTATAAGCACGAGGACTTCCCAGAATGCCCAACATGCTCGAAAAATACTTGTGACGGCGATCACGCCAGACATGTGTGTGTGTGTTACTTTCTAAAATGTTAAAATTTCTATATAAGTTTAGGGGTTGTTTAATAATAAATAGGGTTGGTTACCACCCTCGTGTGAAGTGACTTCTAATTCTAAATTATAAAAGCTTTAATTTCTCGCTTGAATCACTTTGATCCGTGAAAAATACGCTTGAAGCAGGCACAAAACCAGTAAAAGTGCGGCGAGCCTTTAAAAGGTGTGTCACCGCAGGGCTCTTTCTCTTTCCTCGTTGGTCCTCGGAAAAGTAAAGAAACTATGTCTGCACGTCACTCGCCCTTTCGATCCAGCCAGACAACAGACCAGTGAGGGAAGAGCCAACATAAGAAGCACTACACCGACACATCGATAGCCTGCTGCTTAACATCACGAGTGAGCCCACGAAAAGAGCACTTAGCCTACACGTCGCCAGCTTGCCGCCCAACATTTCGAGTGAGCAAATACAAGAAACACTGAACCTACACATCGTCAGCTTGCCACCCAACATCCTGAGAGAGATACAACAAAAGATCCTACGCCTACACATCGACAGCTCACCGCTTGACCTCCTAAGATAGTCAAGTACGAAGCCCTATGCCTGACATCGCTCATTCATCGCCGGAACCCCACGAGATAAGTTGAATGCAAATAAAAGTATAACCGCGATTAAAGTATTTGCCCGCGCGAGAAATCACACCGACCGAGCATCAAATCTCTGCTCGTTTGGGGGCGCATTTCAATCTTATTTAAGTATTGGCTATCGATCTTAAGTCTGTAGAATATAAGCTCCATTAGAATCGATGTTATTGTAATTATCACTTAGTATTTATTTTTATCCTTTTATAAAAGCGACGATTATTTATAGATGTAAAATCAAGAGCTTTACTTATCGACTCTGTAGCCTTTGGCTTATTTAATATTTTTTATATATTTTAGTATTCATAATAACAAATTACTTATAACTCTAAAACACAGTAAACACAGTACACAGATATATAAGCTTACGTCTGCTTGATTGTTTACTTTATACTAGGGTATGGTTATGTATAAATCTGATGAAAATAAGTTTTCTACGCGTGAAAAACTATGTAATATACTGTACAAAACTTGCAGACTTTTTCAAAAATATTTTACATGAAAACCATAATTCAAATTTGATTTATGAAAATTTGACTGATTTTTCTAAAATAAACTTGTATTGCGCTGTACTGGTAAATAGTTAATTTATTGAATTCGTAGTATTTGGAGTACACTTTATAGAGTAATAATCGTAAAAATATAAAAAAATTTAAAAAAATTAGCGATACAACATCTTTGAATTTGAATTTTAAGATAATGCTAAAAATGATCTAAAATCAAGAAAACAATTAACAAATACAATTTTCAAAAAATATGAAATAAAATATTATATTATCAAATTTATGTATGGACATATGTTTTTCTTAAAGTTAAATAGTTATAGATTACATTTCTACTATCAAAACAAACGAATTTTTGATCATTTTCGACTGTATTTACCCATCATTCGTAATAATCTATTGCAATAGATGTTCATAACGAAATTTTATATAAAGGAAACAAGGCTATTTTTAATCAAATGTGTACCATTAAAAATTTGAAAGTTGATTTTCAATTAAATACAAGATTAAAAATTAAACAATTTATTTTTAATCGAGATGCGTAGAATTAAAGATTAACTATTTAATCGTTAATTTATCGTAAATTAATTCAAAAAGTTAATTTAATATTTCGAACTCTGATCTGGCGACATCTAGAACCATCTTTATCCCCAAGAAATCTTAAGCTACGCTGCTAGGAGTCTTTAGACTGATCTCCATCTTCTCCGTCCTTGCTAGAGTCCTCCACAAAATTCTAGTGCAAAGAATAGACGCCACGATTTGGATGGATGATCAGCAGACAGCCTTTCGAGCTGGGATAGATGGCTGCCGGGCAACACCGTGCACCTCGACACCTTTTTTCGCAGTCGATATCAAATGTGCAACTCCCTAAAATTTACTATTTATATGGCTTTGGAAAGAGTTAATATCAGCGGCATCCGCAACGCCGATAAGATGGAGCGTACCTTTATGAGGCAATGGATGGCTTTGCCGATGGATATATCGGTAGGCTACTTTCATGCCTCTGTATTGGAAGGAGGACTAGGAATTCCTTCCCTACGCTGGTTGGTTCCACTACATCGCAAAATCCACCTACTTGGATTAGTACCTGAACATCGTCAGCAGAACATCTCCGACCCATATCTGGCTAATGACATCGGCCTGTGTACGTTGCGGCTCACTGAGAATAAAACCACCTGCACCACCTCGTTCAGCGCTCATGCCCTCCCACCAAATCACCGGTCAACACCAACGGGTGGCTGATGAAACTTCGCTCCTCAAAGGGGTCTCATACAACCAGAGTGATACGAAGTAATAGACTGTCGCGCATGATGCACGACGCAAAAAACGAACAACCATGTTTTGTAGATCTGCCTCGCGCCCATAAGACCAGAATTGACAGACATGACGCCGTAGCCTCCTACCTGGGTCGTAATCTCAAACGTCAGGGATTCACCATTATCCTACATTTGCCAGTCATACTCTCTTGGAGGAGAATCTGGTGCAAATCTTCAGCATCAGATTTTCTATCATTAGGGACTATAACTGAGATCTCGCTGTTATCGACACCTGGGTACTTATCGGCGGAATCATTGCTCACACGGCTTTCAACCGCTCGACCGCGGTCGCACGCAGATGACGTTGGCCGAATAAAATTTTCTTCCCCATTACGGTGCTGCCTGCCATACAGGTATAACATACCCTCTTTGTAAAAGGTATATATAAATGTAAAATGTTGATAGTATAATAAAAGGATACAATTATTTTTGTTATATCTAATAATTTCGATATTATCGCAGTTTACTAATTTTAAAAAGTCGTTATAAATTATTTGAAAACCGAATTCGAACGGAGAAAGTATGTTATATATTTAAAAGAGTATATCAATAGTTTATGTTGCATATACTGGGCACTTTTTTATCTAAAGGAGGTTTGTTTGCACTTTTCGGCAATTTTTACCATCGCACAGATCTTTTTGGCTTTATATACCCACATGGGAGAGATCTCCGCCCGTGCTGTTAGATCGTACGCATCGGTAGCGTGTCAACGGTTGGAGCACCTTGCCATATTACTCTTAAAGTGACATCCGGATAACCATGCTATACGTAAAAGCCTGTTTACCACTGCCAGATTGATTCTATTCCCAATCTGGAAAAAGGTAGGTTGTTTAAAATTATGCGTTTAAAAGAAGAATTTTACCCTCCCTTACCTAGCTGGGGCTTATTCTAGCTCATTGTGTCAGTAAGTGTACACCGTACTGGTCCTGCGCTTCGACAGCCTAAAAGCATGTCTTCTCAGTTCAAACTAGTCACCAGTTATTTAGCGGGTAGCTTAACAGTACGAAATTTTGAGTTTTTTGAATAGCCTTTTGAATGATAATATCAGTAAGCGATTTCTAAAGCTATTGTTGGTAAAACTTAAGTTATTTTAAAGTTATTAGAGGTCATTATATGGTGGTCTCATGGCCCAATGCGTCAGGATAACTGTACGCTTTAGTAGCTTGAGTCATCTGACTCCCTGCATGTTTACAGCTGATATGCATACGCATAAAAAACCTCAAAAGTTTGGGCAGTTAGGGGTCCTTATATTGTAACGTCTACTTTTGATGTTGCAATTAAATTTATGTATGTGAATTCGACATATTGATATTAAGTCTTATCAAGCAGAGAAACCTACATAAGAATTACTTAGAGTTTAAAGAAAAGGCTCTAGACGGTCTGATAGGGTCTCTCTAAATAACTGTGTTCATCGCCAATATCTCATCTAGTGAAGGAAATACTAGCACCTAATATTCTCCACTGGTATACACATAGGAAGGTCTATCAGAGTAGCGACAACATTACTTTCTTTGAAATCTTGCAGTAGTTGCT
This sequence comes from Torymus tubicola, assembly GCA_035583055.1. Lineage (NCBI taxonomy): Eukaryota > Metazoa > Arthropoda > Insecta > Hymenoptera > Torymidae > Torymus > Torymus tubicola. The sequence goes on along the minus strand of JAWWEQ010040581.1, from coordinate 13,271 downwards.
TCTAAATGGTATTTCTGTATATTTCTCCAAGCCTGTTGATGTCTGGATTATTTCTTCCATAATAACATCACAAATATTCTGAAAACAAATTAAAATAATTACCTAGTATCTAAATAATAGGAAAAGAAAGCATTACATAGAAATATTCTAAGAATAACCCAACCCAACTCTTAAAACGATATTTGTGTCCTACATACTTAGCAATCAAATGCTCCTGGAGGTGTGTTATGTCGAGCAGATACTATTAAAAGGAACAGCCAGCATTACCTGAAAGAAGAAAATCAGCTCAAATACTAAAAGAAGAAACAGACAATTAGAAACGTATTTACCTTCTGACAGGAGCTACAAAGAACTGTGCCATGGAGATTTTGCCATCTGCGACCACAGATTAGAAATTGTTGACAGCGATGAAACTTTATCTGTGCTCTGTGATGCTGACCAGCTGTCCCTCCTGTTAGTGCATCAGCCTCAGTCTCCACTGGAAATTTACTCATGTATTAGATAAGAACTGAGTATAGGTGTAACTTGTGCACTAATCTCACCCATATACAGATGTTAAACTGAACCTTGAAGTGTGCACGATATCCTGGTAATTTGACAGCGTCGAAGAGCAGCAACAGGGGCGACATTCTAGGAGATGGCTACAGACGGCATCCTCGATTGAAAAACAGTAATCTGGTCGCAGCACTACTGGTAGTAGTAAATTAGTACATACCTTACAAAAGTGGCATTTTCATGCTACCACACATGAACAAAGTACGTGAGACAGAATCAATGGTCATTTAAAACGAGATGTAAACTGAAACAGAATCAACGGTCATTTAAGACGAGATGTAAAGCCCGCGAAAATTTACAACGTTCATTAATGAATCACTTTCTTATTCTGAAGTATTTTTTAGCAAAAAGATAAGATATGAAAATGTTTTATAGAAACTAAAATTAAAAGTTGACAGCGCTATAGTAATATTCAATACGATAAACTATCACGTTTTTATTATCACTTTACAGAACACACTGAAACTAAAAGAAAATTACACTTGCTTTTAAGTAAAAAAACTACTAAAGTAACGATGAGAAAAAAATACAGCTATAACAATATAAGCTAAGATACATGTAACAAAAGAAACGAAAAGGAAAGCTAAATAATTATTGATTAAAACATTATTGTCCGCAACAGGGAGAAAAAAAGGTTAACTACTATGAAAATTGACAAAATGAATGAAATAATTAATGAAAAAAACTTAAAGAAATTATCAAAGTAAATTCGGGTATTTTCATTAGAGGAGATAAAAACAAATAAACAAAAAAATATCGAAAATACCTTTAAGTTACAGAACATGGTTAGATGGGAAATTATCTATTTCGTAAAAAAAAGTTCATCCTTTGATGTAGATTATCCGAAGAAAATAAAAACGAGAATTTACGAGTAATGTTTTTCTAGGTTAAAAAGTAAAAATTATAAAAAAAAACATCACTATCAGAAAGCTGATGAAAAATACGTTAGAATCACATACCAAGTTTTTTCATAGATACACATTGATGCTGCAAACACACTGTCGAAACATAAAGTTTGAGCTCACGCAAAGTAGCCTAGCAGAACTGACGTAAAATGCTCCATGTATAGGATTAACAATGCATTAACGAAATATATTAACAGAATGTATTAACAAATAACTGTATATTATGCTTGAAGTTACATAACTATGGTCATTGTTAAACAAAATACAGCAACTTGTAATACCCGTTCGATTATTAGAGTCCAGAAATTAACTTTCAAAACTCCGGCAAAGTGCATAACCCTTAAAGTTTGCACTGAAATGCCCTAATCCATTTTAATTTTTTTCATTTATTTTTCTATAGTCTTGTGAAAAAGTTATTAAATAACATTTGTATTTCAAATTATATTCCTTTTTAATTTGTCTTCACTTGATATCTACATTATTTATTCAAAACTTATTAAATTGAAAATCATTAAAACTATTTAAAAAATATTTTCAATGTAATAAATAAAAGAAACTAATACAACTATTCATAATAATAAATGGTACGTACCTTGTATACATTGGGATTTTTCATAGGATCGGTGAGTACATCAAAGGCAATGTAAAGCTCATTTAACATGTTGACAATTTTCATAGCGCCTTTCGAGTCTGAGTGTGCGGCACAGTAGGCGCTAAAACCTACGATCCCGGAGAAGAGGAGTGTGACACAATCGTATTTCTTCGCAGGCACCGGTCTTGAGTGCCTTAATTCGTTTGCAACGGATATTGGCAAAACGGAGTACAAAAGTCTGCGGACAAAAAGTTATAAAATCAATGTTACCTGACTTCTTATGGTATATTAGCATTTGTTAGTAAATTATTTTTCATGATACTATTATTTTCATTGAAATAAAAATATTTTCAACTTGACTGGCTTTTAAGACTAAAAAAATGATAATATATTATTACAGGGATTACAGCCATAGTCCACACTGAGAGAAATTTCGGAACGTTAATATACAAAAACTGTACACCACAGGGCTCCTTTTGATTCGGTAGTCTGCGCTCTCATTTTCGGACATGAGACGTCCGAATTGTGAACTCAGATCTCCAGTGCGCGCTGGTCCTTGTTCGCTTGCTTTGTTGTGGTACGCCCTCTAGAAGTCTAAGTTCTCGTTTTTGAACATCTCATATCCGAAAATTGGAAGCAGGAGCTCCTTGATTTGTGAGAGCGTTGCTTACGCGGAAATTTATTTCAGTGCACTTGCGTTCGTAGTTCCTCATAGTCAAGTTTTAATATCGGCATTTCTATAAATTATGAATAAATTTATAACACATAGAATCTGTTAAAAAGATCCTACAAGGGGTATACATATTATTACATTTCCGATACGTGTTAAACTATGCTCTGAAATCATCAGAACAAAATGGCTAAGTAAATGATTTAGATGTTCTTATCTACTTTATCTCGAACGGCAATCTTTAGATAGGCGACGCTGTTCTCTGACAAACCCCACGATGGTCTGAATTGTCGAGATGGTTCTGAAATCTTCTTTCTTTGTCCCACTCCTTATTTTCACAATACTTAAAAGAAATCGTTACAACGTTAAACCATCATACCTTTAGATGGATTTGATATTTTTTGTTCTAAATAAAGCAGTAGGAAGCTTTCTTTTCTTGTTTTCATTTTTTTGATAATTGTTTGTAACCCTTTCGTGGACTAGATAATTAACAAATAAAACAGAATATTTTTTCAATATTTCCACAAAATATAACTAAATACATCGATAACGTGAGTTCATCAAGGCGTTAGGATTTTATATTCTATCATTCTTCATATTTTGACTTCATACCACTACAAATTAAGAAAATCGTTGCCAATATATGAAGGGTTTCACATCAACTGCCCCAGCGCGTCGCACGAGCGCCAAATCGTGCCTATATCCAACTCATGTTTACGACACTAAAACGTATTTAAAAAAATTTATCTATGTGCAACATTTTTCCAGTTTAAAAAAATGCTTTAAAAAAAATATTTCTGTAAAGCTGACAAAACATTAAATATAGATAAAAATTAAAGAAATAGATCTTCTAAAACATTGTCGCTAATTTTTTTACATTGATTTTTTGTGGCGGTATAAAACTGAAGTATCCACAATTTTTATCAGAAGCGGTTAAAAGATTGTGAGCAACAGTATATCTTCTAAATACTTTCTTTTAACAATGAACCCTTTTTTTTATTTATTCAACCAGAGTATGCACAATATAGTTGCATTCGTTACATAAAATATAACCCAGTTGAGGAGAAATTTTCCTGTGTGCCGGTTTGGTTTCCTAAAACTAAATGAATAAAAGAAAAGAAAAAAAATAGAAAGTATACCAAAAATGTACAAAAGTATACAAAAAAAAAGTAATTAAACTAATGAGTTTGATATTGAATCACAAGTTTTCTTCTATTCATTTTTTGATCTTCGTTTTCTTAGTTTGTTACTATGTAACTTCATTTCTTCTGGCAATCTGTTGAAAGTGATCAAGGCTCTAATGTAGCTATTTTTTATGCTAATGTCCCTATATCTTTTCGAAATTAGCAGGCTTTTATTCTTAGTTATACTCGACGTAGTGATGAAATTACTTTGGAGTTCATTATAATGATATAATATTGCTTGTAGTGTGAATGTTTGGTCAATGTTTAGTGGATTTTTACCGATTACCGATTACCGATTACAAATATTTTTTCATTAACAAGCTTTAGTAATCTATTTTGTAGGTTTTGTAAACTTTTGGTCTGCTTTCATAAAAATACAGCTGAAAACATGAAGTTACTTTTTATATATCTAATAACATATTTAAAATATCACGTTTACATGATTGTTAATCTTATATTATTATATGTTTTGCTCCATGCAACGGCTCCATGCACTGTCGACTGCGCAGTGTGCACAATTCACGATTCAATGCATCTCGTCTTTATCCAAAAGTTCAATCAGCTATACAAGCTGTCCCATTTTAATCGCCCACCCCCAAAATTTGGCAGAAGATGTATTCGGAGAAAAAAATGATAAATACAAAAGTTTTAGGGTTCAAAGGGGACCACCTAATGGTACCAACAACTTTGACCTTGAACGCAATTTTCAAGATTATTTCAAGGTTAAAGTGGTTTCTTTTAATGGAAACTGCTATTTTTGATCACAGAAATGGAAAGAACAGAAAATCTTACGTTCAGATAAGTACTCTCATAAATTTTGGATATGGAAAAAACAGAAAATTTTATGTTCAGATAAGTACTCTCATAAATTTTCTATTCTTTCCATTTCTGGGGTCGAAAATAGCAGTTTCCATTAAAAGGAAACCACTTTAACCTTGAAATAATCTTGAAAATTGCGTTCAAGGTTAAAGTCGTTGGTACCATTAGGTGGTCCCCTTTGAACGCTAAAACTTTTGTATTTATCATTTTTTTCTCAGAGTACATCTTCTGCCATTTTTTGGGGGTGGGCGATTAAAATGGGACACATTGTATATCTGATAAATATAAATAGACTCAATCAAAATTGATTTTTTGAATATAAGAGATACTCTGTGAGAATTTCTTCTTCAGATTTAGACCAATTTACCACATGTGTTTACCATATAATAAAGTCATATGGTATTATTAGTTGGTTAACCCCATGGTTTTAAGGACCAGATCGTTTTAAAGACCAGATGGTTTTAAAGACCAAATGGTTTAAAAAAACTAGATGATTTTAAAACACCAGACGGTTTTAAAAAATCAGGTAGTTTTAAAAAACTAGGTGGTTTTGAACAAACCACGCAGTTTAAAAAACGAGGTAGGTTTGAGGAATTATATAATTTTGAATTGCCTTATTAAAGACCGTGTGGATCCTTCTAAATTGTGGTATGATTTTTCAAAACTCCTTGTATAAAAAACATGCATGTTTATATGCTCACAAATATGTGTAATAAACAATAGTTATCAAAAATAATTATTATAAAAATAATTTTATTTAAGAAAAGCAAGTATATAAAAATAAGTCAATAAATTTATATGAAAGTTCAAATTTAATATTAGCTTTCAATATATGTATACATTTGGCACCGAACAGATATATTTGTTATCTCCGGTGTTTATGAAAACGTATATTGTATCTATTATATTGATATCCAGAATCGGTACTTCTTCAAAAATATTAATTATTCTTTTTATACTAGTTAAATTTTAAATACTTTTTCGGCCTGTATTTCACTGCACACTGTATATTCTTTACTTAAAACCTGGTCAATTATAAATTGAATCCATTATACAAAAGTTTCCTCTTTTGTCATTGCAAAAGAATTATCAGAACGAAGATTTCTCCTTCTAGAAGACGTATAGAGACACTGATCTTTTCCTATCTACGTGTATGTTCTGCTTTAATTAGAAAGTTCTAATAGGTTAATCCACCTGGGTTTTGTCGATTGGTATGGTCCATGGTACATGTGACAATTTCAACGTTGATTTAGCTTTTTTGTTATCAAGATACGAAATAAAACGGTGAATTATTGAATCAGGTCTTGTAGTAGTAACATGTTTTTTTTTAAATGAATTCGCTTTGTTTCGTCATAATCAGTCTACATAATTCATGTATGACACCTTTGGCTGCATAAACTTAACGTCCCAATTGTCAATTTTTAGATTCAAAACTTTAGCTACTATGGGCCCATAATGATCCCCAATCAGCTACGCTTTGCGTCAGGTGTAAGGCTTGGTGAATATTGTACGTTATAGCATTTGTTAATAATACTCTTCTGTATAAACAACAAACTCTTTTAATAAAACATCAGCATTATTTAATTCTTCGCGAGTAATCTTATCATTTAATAGTATGGGAAAAGCTTGTACTAAACGGGCCCGATGTTTTGCATAAGGCAGCATATGAGGCAAAGATAGAAGTATAGGCACATTGTAGAAGTCGAGCAACATGCTTAGGAGGTTTAATTTCAGATAAATGTTATTTATTTTAGTTATGTGGTCATTCGAGAAATAATATGGCATACTACTTGTATCATCCCAATAACTTAAAAATTGTTCTGCTGTACCCAGAGAAATGTGATGCATACTGTCTAGGATAAACCCTGAAATTATATTAAAATTCTTTAGATTTATCAAGCATTTTGGACTTTTTACGCCATAAACTAGTCTACGTATTGTTAAAGATTATTACATGTGTTCCAACATTTGTCTTTTTGTCCTTTTAAGCGGTAATTCATCTAATAGAATATATTTTACACGGCCGGCTCTGATAGTGGAAACATAAACTCCTGGATGCATGCACTATGAGCACCGATAGCATTGTATTGGTGCTTTCGCCGAAGAATCAATGCAGGAACAAAATGTATGAACTTTGATAAATTATTCTTCATTATTGATATATTTTGCATTTGATTTCTTCATTAGCTAATTTATTCATATGCACTACAAATGGTTTCAAAAATATATTCATATTTGGCTTTTCCTTACCGAACCACATTCCACATTCAATTGGATTTGTTATTCTAATTTGGAATTGCATATCGTTTATGCTAAGCTAAATCAGCCAAATAGAAAACTTCGAATTTTAAATACTGGTGATCCATCAGTGTTAAAAGTAGCATTAACAAGGTGTTTTCTTTCATTCATTGGTAATGATCTAAGAAATTCTTTGTACAAATCTTTGCCTATAAAATCTTCAAATTTTTCTTGAACCTTCATTCTATCATTAATTATAAAATTGTAATATTCTTTATTTTCCTGAATTAAATTTCTAATATCGTTTTCCATTTTTACTATTGGAAAAATGTCACGATATGTAGGACATTTTAGAAAAATTTTAGTGTTACACAAATTACAAGTAACTTGACAACTTTTTCGATTGAATTTTTTTATATACATTTTATACTTTGAACAACGGGCATGAAACTCCACGTGATTTTTAGAACTAAATTTGAGAAACGAGATAACGAGTTCCCGGTAGTATCAGTCTGACTAAAATTGTATCCTAATCCATATTTCAACATAGCAAGTAAAATTTGTGACATACTTTCAACTACTCCTGTATCGATTGTGTAATTAATGTCATCTTTTGTGAAATCATTTTGTTCCATGCTATCATATTCATGGCTATCGTCATTACTATCAACATTACTATAGTAGCTTTCTTTACTACTTTCGGCAGTATTTTCAAGTCTTTCATCATAAGCATCACGAATCCAAGAATTCTACAAAAATAATTATATTTATAAGTGATCCGTTTTTGTGGATATTTGAAGGTAATTGTAGAAAAATATTTACTAAAATGTATTTTAAAATAACAAAAAAATTAAGTAGTGTAAAACTAAAATGAAATAAGTTTATGAAAAGGATTTATTAAAAACACAAAATGAACTTTATCATGAAATTTGCAATTGAATGGAATCGTGTCGTGACAATTTTACCAAATTGGCGAAATTAACTGCTGTTGGATTAAGGAGATCTTACACCTATAGGCCTCAGAGGCCAAATCACCTGAAAAAATGAAATAAAATATTATTATCAAGGAGAAAATATCGTATACTATAATAAATATAATTATTTTTTGACATTATAACAAAGTTAGAAGTCCTTTGGTCCTTTTTGATCTTGAAATATAGTCCTTCTTAGAAAAAAACTTTATCATTACTTTTTTTTAGACTAGTTGATAGATTTTGATAGGGTAAATTGCAAATAATTTTTAATACACTCACCTATGGTATGAAGCCCTACATTTTTAAAATTTTTTCACTAAGTATGTTTTTTATGTAAAAAACTATTTTTTAATTCTTAATTTTTACAAATTAAATGTTTTTTTTTAAATATATATTGTACTAAAAAAATTTTAAAATCCAGAGCTTCATACCATCTAGAGGAACAGCTATAACTCTTCGGATGATTTTAACATATTTCATGATAATTAGTCTCTCTGAATAACTATCTGGATGTGGCCTCTTCCAATAGCTATCTAAATTTAAAATAATTAGTGCTGCAAATCTGAAAAAGAAATTTCCACAAAGTATCTATTCTTTTTAGATATTTCATTTTTATTCAGTTAAGTGTACAGTAAAATCGAAAATAATCAAGAATTCGTTTTTTATATTGTAGAAATATAATATAAAATTATTTAACTTTAAGAAAAAAATATGTCCATACGAATTATGGTTTTCATGTAAAATATTTTTGAAGAATCCTAAAAGTTTTGTACAGTATATTATATAGTTTTTTACGCGTAGAAAACTTGTTTTCGTCAGATTTATACATACCCATACCCTAGTATACAGTAAACAATGAAGCAGACGAAAGTTTATATATGTGTGTATTGTGTTTACTGTGTTTTGGGGTATTTTGGCGTTCAGAAAATGGACGACCTTCGAAGAGAAAGGCTCAGCTATCTTTAAATAGAAAAAAAGTGGAGCACTCCCTGACAAGTAAGGAGCCAACTGTAGAACAGCCACCTGTTGATTTCAGCACAGAAAAATTTCTTTTTGTGCATGATTCAGTGTGGTCAAAACTTTTTGAAAATATTAAGTGCAGTGAGTGTGGAGAGCAAATCTTTGTGTAGAATTTTTTTATCTGATTGGGCTCTCTTTAACTTTTAGACTGCCGGGATTTCAAGGGGCATATTGTCCTCAGAAAACTGGTATAGAAGGTATCTTATATCATTGATTGATCATAGGGAAAGTGTCGATCGGAGGTAGCGTCAATATATTGATTCTCCAGCAGTCTAGAGTTTAAAAATAACATTAAAGTGTATGTTTTGTGGTTCAGTGGCTGGAGAAACTCATTCAAGCCCTCGTACAGAAACAAAGCCACGGTTTCCTTATATTTAGTGAACCATAGAATTGTGAATGGTATTAATTCTGTTGGTTTAGGTTTTGCTGCCCTAGATCGACTTTATGCTAGCATGAATGTAGATTCTTTATCGAAGAATGCCTTTCATTTGCTGTTGAAAACACAACATGAAGAAGCCAATGCTCTCAAGAATATTGTTCTTCAAACTGCTCATGAGCAAGTTCATGAAGCACACAATACTTTGTCAAGCAGTAGTTATTGTGATATTGCAGTATCGTATGATGGCACATGGTATTGCAGAGGCTACCAGTCACTGCATGGCATTGGCATCGTAATCGACATTCTCACAGGACTTGTTGTAGACTTTGAAGTGTTATCAAAGTTTTATTTAAGTTGCTCTATTGCTACTGCTTCATTTCAGTCAAACTCTGAAGAATTTATTGAATGGAAAGCAAACCACAATTTTTCAGGAGAGTGTGAAATAAATTTCACAGGATCTTCAGGGGCCAAAGAAGAGAAAGACTCATTTGATGAAACATGCATTGAGTATTGGTAAAGTTCATCCAAGTATTTCCAGATTTGCTGAGCAGCGGAACACTGTAAGAGAGCTGAGGCAGTCAGAAGCAACAACATCACGTAGGAAAGCAGTACTTCCGAAGAAAAAATATGGCCAGATACAGAAAAAAAAGATTCCTTTTATGCGGCAGGACCTTTACTGATTTTTCTAGTATATATTCTGGAACTAATTTAGAAACTTTTCTTGAAAAGATTTTATTGATTTCGTTTTTTTCAGTTTTAGTTCAAGATTAAAATGTTAATGAAATTTAATAAATTTTGATTGTTTTTATTTTAAATTTACTTAATTTGACTGTATAAAAAAAATATTAATTACAAATTAATTATCCCTTGAAGGATTTTCAGTATTCGGTACTACAAATATGAACTTAGAATCCCAGGAAGATAGAAAAAAATTTGAGACGCAGGGAGTGTTTTGAATTAAATACTTTTTAAATAGTAGTTTTAGGGATAAATCCAAATGTATTAATAAAAATCCATCAAACTTGACAGAAATTAAATTTTTATGTGTTAAATATGTTGGACTATTACAATTTATATTTTATAAGGGTAGAATACAGTTTAATATTCAAAATTCTGGAAAAAGTTTTTGATCTCCACACTCTCTGCACTTAAAGGGGCAAGCCTTGCTTAAAATGATGAAAAATAAAATTTTTTTATTGCATAATTAGTTTCAAATTTTTTTTAAAAATATGCTCCCACAAACGCTTTTTGGAAATTCGATTTCGTTTTTCATTAAGAATACAAAATGTAAAACCGAAAATTTCGTTTTTATACTTAAAATTTGTGCAACTTTTTTTAATGTTGAATATAATCATTCACATTGTGAAAAATTTTCAATTTCAGACAACGTAAGTTTTTCGAATTTTATTTGAGCAAGAATTCTTGTTTATTACAGTTACCCCTCTCGATAAAGCAGAGCACTATAAAAGAACCTTACCTTAAGTGTGCCAGAAAGCATGGTGGCTCTAACTTTCTTCCTATGTTATTATATACTTGCATATTTTGATTATAAAAAGCCTTGCTTTTATTAAAAATATCAAGTGTTTTTTAAGAAAAATATTGTTTTATATCTTTTTTTAATCTCATCAGTCTTTTTAAAGATTATTTTAATTTCATATTTTTTAAATATTTTTTTAAAAACTTTGATTTTTAATAGTTTACAACTACTTTTATTATTTTTGTTTTGATTGATAATAATATTTATAGTGATAATTATAGTTAGTACAGAGCGTTGTGTTTCATATATATATATATAGTAAAAAATATAGACTATTCTCCTATCTTAAAAAAATTATAGATTTGTTGTGAAATCATTTTATTCGTGATCTGATTGGTGGCAGTAATGGGTTGCTAGGTTACAAAAACAAGCATGGCGCGCGACGCGCGCTTAGAGATGGCTAGTATATATAAATAGATATTATATAAATAGTATTAGATAGTCACGGCAAGAAAGAAAAATCAAAACAGAACACCTGGTGGTCCGGGCAAAAATATCAATGGAGCAGAGCCCCAAAAGTGTGTTGTGTTTTATATACATATAGTATAAAATATAAATATATATAAATAGTTATTATATAAATAGTATTAGATAGTTATAGTAAGAAAGAAAAATCAAAACAGAGCACCTGGTGGTCCGGGCAAAAAATATCAATGGGGAAGAGCTCCAAAAGGGAAAGGAGATTTGTGGAAATAAACAAACAGGAGGAGACCAACCATCGCCAAAAGCTGCTCCAGTGGAAAAGTGAAAGATTTTGAAATTGAAAGAAGTGCAACAATTCTAAGAATAATTGATGTTATTATTTTATTCACTACATTGGAGGAAGTTGTATGCTGAAAACTCAAATTTTCTGAAGTTGATACGAGAGGAATTTGTTTCAAGATTGCAATAATATGCAAAGAGTGCCAAAACTATACGACAGTTAATTCATGTCATCTTGCGGGATCCCAAGCAAATGCTTATAAAGTCAATAGGTGATTGGCATGGGCTTTACATGGACATGGACAGGGACATGCTGGATTATCCACTTGTGTGAGACTGTTGCAGTTTTTAAAATTAATTTATTTAGATCAAACATTATTATTAAATCACATTTAAATCACAGTAATTTGCTTTAGATATTCATAAAATCATTGTGTCACTTGAGATCAAATAAAAAAAAACTTTGAGTTTATTTCACTGAGGTTTACTTTTTCACTTCTATGTGAAAAATAGAAGTGAAATTTTTCATCTATTTGATGAAAAAAATAAGTATTTCATGTATATTTGCACTAGATAAGGACTAGATATTACATTTATTAATAGTGGTGTTTTTTCTTTAATTTTTCAGCTGTAGCTTCTCCATAAACATTATTATGATTTGATGGAACACAACACTACTGATATGAAAATTCTTGCGTATAAAATGTCAAATACTTTTCAATGACTGTAGAGGAGATAAGTATAGAAAAACTGTTTGCAAACTTTAATGTCAGTTATCTGAGAATTAATTTTTTAATAATATTCAGATAGGGCACGTAGCACTGCTCTGGACTACTTTAACCATTTCAATCGGAATTTTGGGAAGATAGTTCTGATACATATTTATACAAAATAAGTGGAGCAAATTTGGGAAATAGACCTGCAATTAATTGGTATATATGAAAATATGTGAAAAAATTAGAAAAATTATTAAAAAATTATAGACATTGTTTATATTAATTAAAAAATTCAACTCTTCAATATCTTCTTCACTTATTTTGTGTAAATATATATGAACAAGATGCTCCTCACTTTCTGATTCATATGGTAAAAGTGTTCTAGACTAGCGCAACAAACCCTGAGGTGTTAAACAAAAATTAATGCTTCAATTCACTGGTTATTGCAGACTTACAAATCAAAATATAGGAGCCCTGGAGGTGATGAAATATTTTTTTTATATATACTTTTGAAGTATAAAGTTATTTTCCTGTATAGATTAAAAAAAAAATACTTGATTTATTATACTAAAATGTCTTTTTTCAGGCTTTAACCAAGGCTTGCCCCTTTGATGTTTTCAAAAAGTTTTGACCACACTGAATATGCACAAGAAGAAATTTTCCTGTGCTGAAATCAACAGGTGGCTGTTCCACAGTTTGCTCCTTACTTGACAGAGACTGCTCCACTTTTCTTCTGGACTTTTCTCTATTTAAAGTCAGCTGAACCTTTCTTTTGGAAGGTTGTCCTTTTTCTGAACGCAGTAAACACAATAGACAGATACATAAGCTTTCGTCTACTTGATTGTTTACTGTATACTAGGGTATGGGTATAAATAAATCTGACGAAAATAAGTTTTCTACGTGTAAAAAACTATGTAATATACTGTACAAAACTTTTAGACTTTTTCAAAAATATTTTACATGAAAACCATAATTCAAAT
>JAWWEQ010040580.1:0-98249 GCA_035583055.1 Torymus tubicola | reverse complement strand
ACACACGGTGAATCTCCGAAAAAAAAACAAACTATCCGGAAAAAAATGCCATCGTCGCCTCTCCTCTCTCACAAAAAAAAGGAAGCGAATGACTGCCACCAGGGCCGTATATAAAATTCGGTAGCCGCGCTGTGTGTGCGCGATTCCGCGAAGCGGCGACGACAATCGGGAGAAGAAGAAGAAGACGAGGACGACGGCGCAAGGAAGAAGAAGAAGAAGAAGCGGTCGTAGAGCGGGACGGAGCGAGTTTCTTATATGCTGGTGTGTTGCCTGTGCCTACCTGGTCCCTCTCTCTCTCTCTCTCTCGCTCTTTGAAACGTATGAGTAAGAGAGAGAAAAGGAGGGAGGGAAGGTGGGCGTAAGGGCCGCGCCGGAGAACGTCGTCCCGTGTGCCATACATGGCTATGCTATGTGAAAACGAAGAGAGAGAGAGAGAGAGAGAGACACACACGCGCGCGCGCGTGAGTCCCCACTACTATATTCTCCGCACTCGGAGAGACCGGTGCGAGTGCGACCGGACGGACAGACTCGAAGAGCTCCGTATACCTTATACACACTCGCGCGCCGGTGCGCGTTGCTGTTACTGCCACTGCTGCTGCTGCTGCTGTTGCTCGATATCAAAGCACACACACCTGCGACTGCGTGTGGGCGATTTTTTTTTTACAACCCCCTTCTGTTGGGTTATTTTTTGTTGTACGTTGGTGAAAATTCGGTGCGGGTTGTGAGATATATATATATATAGATTTTTTAATTGCAAAAGAGGAACAAGATGCGAGAGGGTGGGAGTGGAGGAAGAATCGAAGTGTGGTGATATGTGCGACGAAGGAGTCAGAACAGCAGGACGACGAGGACGAGGCTCCGGTTAACGATCTTCTCCGCAGTCTGTGCGGACACCCACCTCGAGGTACGTGATATATATACATGCGCATATACATATAGAATATAATACCTACGCGTACGATATATATACTAGTATATAATATATACGCATTGTGCGTTATGTAGCAGCCGCCTCCGCGCGCGTTCTACGGACCATGCGAGCCGTTCGTATATATATAGATATATATACGCAAGAAACTCGAGTGTCGCACGGGTTCTTCTAGAGATTTGACTCGTTTATCACGTAGGTGTGCATGCGTATATATTTGTAGATGTGTAAGAGTGCAGAGGCTGTGTATATAAAAGCTGCTCTTGTGTCAACCGCGCGGGGGCCAGTGTGGTAGGCGGAGGAGGCGCATCCTTTCGGAGTCGCGTAATTAAAACGCGAGAAAGCGGATATTTGAATTTGTAATTTCATTCATAAGATTAACAAGGAGAGGCGGGAGTATAATGTATGTGTGTAGGGGGGGATTTAAGTTGTTAAGAAAGAGGCGGATTTCGTTATTGATCGACTGTGCAATGTAGGTTTGTTTTAGTTTGCGCAATTTTTTTTTAGTGTACGTATGTATATTTGGTATCGTGGTACAGGTGAATTGTTGTAAATTTCCTTAATTAGGATGTTTATTGTACTCTTTTGTCGATTGTAACAGCCATGTAATACGCATGTAAATAATTTATTCCTGAACCTGTATAATTCAACTTTTACTCGATAAGCCCATATACAGAGGCAAATAAAATTACGAATACACAATATCCCGACTTTCGTTTGGAAGCAGAGAAAAAAGAAAGAATAAGAAACGAGCGCTTTATTAAATAATAAATCGAAACCGAATGTCTCTTATCGCAGCAAAGAAAATAACTTCATGTCTTCGGCGAAGAAAAAAAAAAGAACGCGCCACAGCAACGGTGCGAAGTCGAAGGCGAGCCGGACGGAAGGAGCGAAACGACTTTTGAGTTGCTTGCTTGGTTGCTTGCTTGCTTGCTTATATGTATATACGAGCGCGGCGAAAGGCGCGAGAGCGAGAAGCACGTGGGCGCCGAAAGACTTGAATGAAACGCACGAAGCAGTGACGCGCGGTGCGCGCATGCATTCACAAGGATCCACCTTGGCGAGCGAGCCTCGATCATAAACGAGCGCACGCGCCTGCATTTGCATGAAATTATGTGACCGCCGCTGTGTGGGGCTTTTGAAAAATCGGAGGAGGATCGGCTCTCTCTACCTTCTTCTTCTTCTTCGTCTTCCTTCGAGGTGTATTCTTTTGGGCAGCGATCGATTATTCCGCGCGACTTTTATAATTAAAACGTCGGAGGACGAGCGTGTGTGCAATATTTGTTAAATAACCGGTTTGCTTGTGTGTCGAAATCGCTCGGCTAAATAAATTTCTCAGGAGGAAAGAACAGGGTCTCGCAGTGTCTGTGTGTGGGTATATGGATTTATGAATGAATTCTGCCGGTTGGACCACTTGTTATTGACAATTTAGCGTCTTTTGTTGTTTACGATATCGGTTCGAGTTTTTATGTAAACCTCTGTATGGAATCTATTCTCTAAAAATAGCTCTGATTGTTTATTTATCCGGTGTGTATGACAACTTTTTTCAGCTAGATAGAGAGTTGAATGATTAAAGAATATATTAACAACAACAAAGTATCATAGAAATTAATTTTGCGGTTTTTATTCTCGTTTTCAGTATTATATTTTACAATTTTTTTTTGTTTTTAATTTTAAAATGATCAAAATGAGTAGGTGTATACATATATTTGCAGAACAGATTGCCATCCATTACTCCGGTAATTTCTGCCTCCATTTTTATTGGCGGTTTACTCCATAATCCTTTAAATTGAGAGCTTATCCTGCAATATAATTGAGACATGATGCTAGTAATTATTAATGTACCATAATTCCTGCTAAACATATATTTTAGAGTAACGATGAAGATTGGTAATTAAATAGTACACGATATTCTTAAGTTTTATAATTAAAACCTTAATGTAAGCATTGAATTAACTTTACACGCCGTTTAACACACGGTCTAAATCTATATCAATTCAATGAGCGTCGTAAGTTATTGACTAATCACCAAACGCCTTTCCCTATAAATCCGACTCTTCCCACATACGAATGTACTAATTATCTACCAATCACCATGAAAAGCCTTCTACCAAATAAAAAGAAAAAGATGTTTCCCATATACCATGACTCATACCTAAAGGAATTGTCATCGTTGTGTCACAGCAACACTCTCTGAAATCCAAATCATCAAAGCCGACGACGCGCACGGGGGGGACTTTCTACTAGAATTCTGGTCACAGAGTTCCCGAAATGACAACCGTGCGTATATAAGCTTTTGTTCGTCTACTCCTTAGCTGCCTCTGAAAAATGGCATTCCCTGCGCACAGCCAACAATCATCATCTTTATTTCTTCTTCTTATCCTGCTTCTCCTTCTCCATCGCCGCTTGCAGTCGTTCGCGTTCCAACTCGCGTCTCTTCTTTTCCGGCCACATTTTCCCCCAAAACTTATCAAAGTCCTGCATATCCTTAGCATCTGGTGTTTCCACATCCATCACCTTCTCCAGTATCTCCACTTGCTTCAGCGGCCTGCGTTTAAAGTCCATTCTCCTAGCGATGGACACAGCTGTATCGACCGATTGCCGAATAATCTCGTGCGGCGTCACCCCGGCTGCAAGTTTCGCGAGGCACGATACATCGAACTGCCGGTCAATCGCAGGGTGTCTCATCAGCGGCTTTTTGTAGGCGAAGTAAGCCGTGCCGTAGTCGGCCGCCGGCACGATTATGAACTTGTCGTGGAACCTGACGAACGGTCTGCTCGCCTTGTACGGCTCCGTCGACGCCGTGAGAAAGAGAACCTGCATCAGGCGGTAGCGGAATAATGCCGACTTGTTTTTTTGCAAGTATATATATATGTACACATACAGAGTGAGAGAGCCAGCCAGCTTGCCTCTCTCTTTCACGCGAGTGCGCACACACACACACGCGGCCATTAACGCATCGCGCGCGACGCGACTCGAAAACCAAACGATTGAGTCTACTACATGTATATATGCGTGCGTGCGTGCGTGTTGGATAGAGAAGTGCGGCCTATTGGCCTGACGATCGGGCCGTTATATTCAAAGGGGAAGAGGAGGCGGCCTTTCTTTCTCTCTGTCCTGCGGGAGTTGTGTGTGGGTGAGGCTGAACTTTTGTTCGAACGTAAGCAGGAGTTACTCGGTCTATTGTGTGTATCTTTGTGCCGCGCACTGTGATTTCATGATTTCGATTCACGTTCGCGTGATTCATAAAGGTAAATGCATGAAGAGTCACCGAGAAAGTATATGTGTGGTTATACCGGACTGAAATGCTCGTTAATTTCGGAGCAGTCTTTTATATAGATATATACAATCGAGCTAAATTAATTGAAGGATACAACGTAATTCAATAAATTTAATGCAGACAGCTGGTATATATGAAAAAAGCTCCTGTAAAGGTAGAAAACGAGCGCTAAGCGTGCATAATGCATTGAGCAAAAAAAGCAGACCTGGTCGCCGGGTTTGATTCCCTTGACGATTTTCTTGTAAATCGGAGCAAATCTCTTGGGCTGCACGCGGCTCATCTCTGGTGGCACCTTCTTCAGCCAAGCTTTGTCGCTCTCGACTAGCACAACCGACGGTGCGTAAGCTTTAGCCACCGTTATTACGGCGCGGACGAGCTTTGCTTGTGACTCCTTACCTACGAATCGACCCACGTGCTTTTCCGGTGTTAGATCGAATACTGTTGCCTATGGTTCAGGGAATGATTAAGTAGCTGAATTATATTTTATAATTGGTTATAATACTCTCAAACAATTTAGCCTTATCAAATCATATATAAGTTAATTGTAAAAATGACTTCTATGTGATAGAAGAAATCTTCTTATTATTGTAACCATTAGCAGAAAATCCATTTCATATATAATATGAGTCTTCTATAAATAAGAGGAATCTATTTGATTGTAAACTTCACAGAATTTTCTTTAAAGTTTACGATCAAATGGATTTTTCTTACTTATAGAAGATTCACTTTATATGAAACTGATTTTCTGCTTGTCACAATGATAAAAAAATTTCCTCTATAACGTAGAAGCAATTTTTGAGAACACTTAAATAATTCGGTGCAATCGAACGAATCACCTTCAACTCAGTACAGACAGCGCGTGCAAGAAACACTTGACCACAGCCTGGCGGGCCGCATATACACGCGGATTTTATGAATGGCGCCAGCTCGTTCACCACCTTGGACGTCATCGGTAGCACGCAGTAATCCATCAGCGGTTGCTTCACGTCTCCAATTCTCACCTCGTGACGTTTTTCGCGTAACGCGTAACTCTCGACGCCCGGCCAATCATCAAGTCGACATTCCGGTTGATCTCGGATAACCTTCCATTTCGTGAGGTTGACCAGAAGGTCATCAGGGGTCTCTTGAACTTCATCAATCGATGTATCCTCTTTTTCTTTCTTTGGTGGTTCCTCTGGAGTATCATCTATATAAAATTCTAATGTTTAGTTTTTCCCAACATTATTTCTATATAATTTTTATTGTATATGAAAGAACGAACCTTCAAACTTCTGCGGTGTAGGTAAGGTAAACCGGACTTCGTCATTAGCATGATCCATTAACAGCGCTCGGTTCAATTCGCTGAGCTCCAATCGCATCAACTCATCGGCAACCGGGCGCATTTCCAGCTGCAGCTTGTAATACAACCTATCTTTGACTAAATCCATGATAAGACCGGCTTTCGGATCAAGTATCTGCTCGGTACGTAAACTCCACTGTTCCTTAAACTCTCGGATGCTCTCCTCTAGAAATGGAAAAGCTTTCGACTCCTGTAATATCCAGCCCTCAGGTTCTTCTAACCCCAGATCAGCATCTTCCAATCCGTCATCGGCATCCTCCTTCTGCTGTTTGGTGGGTAATGAGGCTGCAAATAATTCAGCGAGGTATTCTTTTGGTGTCCGCACCTCTCCTGTAGAGATTAATAGGGAGCCACCAACATCGGCTGGGGGGATAAAGTCAAAGTAGCCCAGTTCGTTGAACCACAGGAGGAACCATTCGCGAATTTCAGATTGGATGTCTTCTACGAGGCTGGGACCGCGGACTTCCCAGATCTGGTAGTGATGTTTTCATTTTAGTATTATACTGATTATGTTATGTATTTATTCTAGAGTATTTTCTAGAACGCTAACAGGTGAAAAGTAAAATTTGTTAGCTTCACGTTTATTTGAAATTCTGCGAGTAAAGGACCCCACAAAAACCCTTATTGAAATTGGCAATTGGTAAAATTAGCTGAAACTTTGGGATATCAAATGTCTCCATGAGCGCGAGGTTGAAAAATGAACGGTTTTTGAGATAATCAAGGTCAAAGGTTGCCAAATTCACGTTTTCAGCTATAAGTGGTAGTTACCTGAATTATGGATAGATCGACTATTCCAACTACTCAACATTAAAAGAACTCGACGAAAACTTCACTTAGGGTGGTTTTGCGGTTGCTGAAAATGAATCTGGGGTCAGAAATCACGGCCTATTTTTCGAATTCTAACACCAGATTCATTTACATCGATTCAGAAACCGCCCTGAGCGAGGTTTTCGTCGAGTTCTGTTAATGTTACGTCGTTGGAATAGTCAATGTGTCCATAATGTAGGTAACTACCACTGATAGCTGAAAACGTGAATTTGTTAACCTTTGACCTTGATTGTCTCAAAAACCGTTTATCTTTCAACCTCGTGCCTATGCAGACATTTGATCAGGGCATGCATATCTTCAATATCTCAAAGTTTCAGGCAATTTTACCGAGAGCCAATTTCCATAACGGTTTTTGTGGAATCTTTTGATGTGAATTCCGCTTAATCTGTCTTACTTAAGTTTTTAAGTTAACTAGATTTAAATAGCCGATAGATTTTACTTAAGATTTTTTGTCATGCACGTATAAAATTGAAATTTATAAAACTTCTACTTTTACTGTACTCATTGTATTTAAAACCGTAATGTCCAAATTTTCATTATTCTTCACTATATAGATAAGATTTAATTAATACAAAGTCTATCCAGTAAAGTTAAAATAATTTAAAACCAACCCGTATCGAGAACATTAAAAATGTATTAATTAACAAACCCGCTCTTTCTCCTTTTCCATTATCTCTTGCAACTTTTGCGCAGCTTCCATTTGCTCTCGCAATGTGTGATCGAACCCTTCCTTGCACTTGAGATAAATATTACGAGATTTCCAAGCGGGCATGGTCATGCCGATAACTTCTTCCAATTTACTGATTCTCTGCGCGAATTCTCGTCGCGCGGCAAAACCTCTCCAGTTTTTCTGTATCACTACAGCCGCCTTCACTCGTTCCGCCTCGTTTACCTTCTTCTCGATCAAATCGCCTGATCCTCGTTTTTTATCCATCTCTAACTGGCGTTCAACTACGAAAACAAGGCGCGAAGTTTCTTTAAATCAAGTGTCACGTAAACGGCGCATAAATTAAATCCTTTAGCTGTATGTATAATAAGCATATCTATATAAAACATTTTAGAAAATTGACCGTGTTGAATGAAATGCGGATCGCGCGCGTGCCAGATCGCATTATATACCAATTACGACATCAATCTATGCAAATGCAGCAGCTACACAAGGCGACAGCGGCAAAGTGTTTTTCCTCTCGAATTACGGCCTACCTATCCAATAAATCTATCGAGGCCGCTCGCAGGTATATAGAAACTTACGATCGCACTTGAGAAAACACGCATTATATATCTATATATCCATACAGATACAGTGACAGCGAGGAAGAAAGCAAGATAAATTTTCCCGAAACGGCTCGCCGGAAGTCGCGGGGACATTTTTCGCTGTGGACGTGAATGCCAGCTCACATACACATATGTCTACCGCCCAAAAGCGAGGGACTATATATCAGATCCGGTTTCGCCTTCAGATTCGATTCTCGATGCGCGCGCGCGCGCGCGCGTAGTGCTCACCCACGCAGATAACGGTCACTCGTAAAGCTTTTCAATTCATCACGGCTTATATATATATATATATATATATATTTTCTGGCCTGCTTGACTGTGTATATAAGTATATGCGCGGGCGCGTGCGCGCGTGAGTGTTATTAAAGGACGGGTTATATGGTTTGGTGAATGGCTTGCTCGTTGTTGTCTTCTTTTCGGCTTATTACGAATTCCGCGCGGCCACGTGACGACTATCCGCATATATCGGTGCGGGCACGTACACGCACATACACACGATGGCAGCGGCGGGCCATTCATGAATAAAAGACGCGCTATGGGTCTTGTTATGCGGAGGATTTAATGCTTAGTGTATGCCCAAGCGGGAGAAAACAAAGATAATCGGTATAAGGCCTTTACGTTGCGCATAAAATCTACCTCTCTCAGCAAAAAATATAAGAATTAGGCAAAAAAAAATATTATTAAATATTCACTTTTCTTTGCGATACATCTGCTGACTCTTGCCCTTTCATGACTCTGTATCAACACAATGCCCTTGGTTTTCGCTTCCACAGCCAGACGTGCTGCTTTTTCTTCTGGTGTTTCCTTGATGGTTATGGATTGGGATACGACAGACACGGTGCGCGATCTTCCACCGCGTCTGCCTCGTTTTTTTGAGCCTAGTGTCGATTTCGAGTCAGTGAAGGTGATCGAGCTGCGGATGGTCGACATCGAAGACGTTGCGGTCTCCTCTTGTTTACCTGTAAAACATCCCGTGAAGTGTAATATTTATATTAAGTGTAAAGTTAAACGCAAAGTTACACAACCGGCAGAACATGCGGTGTGATTCCGTATGAAGAAAAGTTGCCTCGTTACATAAATATATATTTACGCACGTAATCTCGGAAATTTCAGATACCGATGATATATAAATAAATTCAATTTAATCAGCGGCTTTCAATAGCGTTATCAACTAATTCACAAAACACTACTCGGAGTATATATCCTGCGTAACTCCCAGTAGCTCGTGTAGCAAACACGCTCGCTCCATGTCTCGATGCAAAACCGGAGCAATAAACTAGAAGCATAATGGCGCGCGCTACGGAGGCGTGAAACCATTTTTCGAGCGAGTATGTATAGGAGTAGCTGCAATTAGGCCTCGTATACCCGTGTGTAGAGAGAGAAAGAGAGAGAGAGAGAGCTAGCAACTTATTTATACTAACGTTTGCGCGCGTTGGCGATCGAGTCCTCGACGTATTTGCGCCGACGTGCAAACTCGACATCGCGAGCTGCAGCGTCACGTACCGGTGCTCTTAAGTCCACGTCCGTTGGGGTAAGTTTCATCTCGATCAGGGCGTTCGGTGAGAATCTATACGTGGAGAAATAATGATTAGGCGAAAGCGGAGGTTTCAATTATGCCTCGATATATATATTGGATAGAGATAAAGTATAGCGGCTATAAAGATCTTATCAGTAGGGTGTGAGTATACAAAGTGGATATACATTCAATTTGCTCGATTTGCATGTTAATTTACGTCCGAACATTATCGATGTATGGAATTCTATATATACCTGCGTACGCTACTTAAAAACTACGTGTATACACGTTATTATATGTTATATTTACGGGCACTCGGTTAAGGTAAGACCAACAGCTTCGCGTCTGAACTCGAGCATCCGGACGATCGCGTAGTCGAGCATTTTTCCAGCGAGCTCGCGCGACTGCGGTTGGACCATCTGATCGTGGCAGGTAGTTAGTCGGTGTACGATTATCCGATATCTGTGAGTGACATTGACGGTGGCTTGTGTTATTTATTAAATTGTACGTGTGATGATAAAGTTGGTGCGTGAGTTTAGAATTACTATAGACCGATAATATAACTCTGTGGCTTTGGTTATAGCCTCTTGAGGATTTTCGATCGGTTTGAGCTCTTGCAGGTTCCGATCGATCTCGATCAATTGCTCCAAATCTTTTTGTGCATCGAGCCATACTTGCGCGAAATAGGTGTTCTGCATTAATTTCTTATTATATTGAGTGAATTTTACTAGAATTTTGATTTAGTTTTTCGATTTTTTTGGGTTATGTTTGTTGATTAATTATGTTTCATCTTGTATTTTACGTTACTGTTGTACATCTTGAAGTTTGCCGTCGATCTGCCCATCAAAAAAAACCAAACTGGCAATAACAATTAAAATTGTTCTTTTTTTATAATAAATAAGTCTATTAAGTATTATCTCACCAAATATTTCTAATCATTTACACAATTATTGTTAATCGACAATTCAATATTATTTCAATAACTCTAATATAGAAACAATAAAAGAAAAAGATATATCTCTACACGTCTGTAATAAAGAACAAATCTGTTTTCAGAATGCCGGATACGTTTCGTAGCTTTCTCGTCGTGGCGATGATAATCACGGCGTCTTCTCTTGGCGCTACGATAAATTATTCCACGACGACGACGACGACGCCGCTACCGCCATCGCCGCCCGCCACGCAGCCAGCATTAGCAATCGCGTTAGAAAACTCAACGTCAGCGGCGATTCCTTTGCTAAACGCGAACGGAATTGACGCTGCTAACGTGACTGTTGATACTATCACTACTATTGATACCACCACTACCGCTGCAGCTTCTACTACTATAGCTACTACTACTAGTACTACTACTACTACTACTACTACCAAAGAACCGCCGAAAACTAGCGGCGACATAGTGTGGGAGTGCCCAAACATAACGGGGAGTGGGATCGAGTGCTCCTGTGATTTTCCGCATACGCTGAGATGCATTGGGGATCGAACTGCCTTACAGGTGAATATGGTTATTCAATGTGTGGTTGTTGTATTTGTTAGATGAGCAGAAGAGTGTGCAAAAAGGTTTATCTTAAAGATATACATTCACGTAGGTCTATTTCTTTTTTATACGTATAGTAACGGGAAATTTGTAGGACATCGCAGTAAAGTGAAAATATAATACATTTTATTTAAAAAATTCCTATTAATATAATTAATTAATGTAACGTAACAATACATCTGGCTTGAGCAAACCAGTCGACGAATAAATCAACAGTATACTTTTGTATTAAAATTTAAACATGTTTTACACGTAGGCAACATTTAATCAATCAATTAATAATCATATCCCAACTCTCGACAATGTACACCCGCGCCCAAACCTCCATTCAAAATGACCCACACAAATACACGTACACACGCAGCACCGCTGCAGCCGCAGCAACAGGGAAGCGAAAATATAATTCCGCGCGTATACATCCCGCTCGTATGCGCGCCACGAGAATTGCAAATGACGCTCTTTTCTCTTTTTGCACGCGCGCTCGACAGACAATAAGCCGTCATCTGCGGCACAGTCGTCCGGGCATGATTTCCTTGCTGGACGTGACGCTGTCGGGCATTTCGACGCTTCCGGCCGACTTCCTCGAAGACGTCGCGCTACACGGTCTCGTCGTGTCAACCGGCGAGCTGAGACGCGTCAATGAGAATGCCTTCACCAAGCTGTCGAGGCCATTGCAAGCGCTTGGATTGCCAAATAATTTACTGGACGCCGTGCCTATACTTGCACTGGGGAAGTTGGTTGGTCTCGAGAGGCTGGATCTGTCGCATAACAAGCTGAAAACGCTCGAGGCGATTTCCTTCCAGGTTTGTTTTAGAAAGTTATTTTGTTGTCGTTAATAATTTTGCTAGATGAATCGAATATCAGAAAATGATGCATTCCTTTATTATTTGAAATATATAGTTATATTTATTAAATGACAATAATTTTTTTATTCATTACCTTAGTTTCATTCCCAGTTCAATTCATATTATAACGCATATATATTATAAATAACGTTTATATTTTTAACGAAATTTGTAAACCCACAAACAATTTCAGGGCCTGACGAACGTTACTTACCTGGACCTCTCGGACAATTTGCTATCACAACTGTCACCACAGGCATTCGCACCGCTTCCGAATCTCAAGTCCTTGAAGATGCGGGGTAATCGACTGAGCATGTCGGCGCTATCGGCGCTTCGCGGTTTGCGCAATCTCGAGGAACTGGATCTTTCTGCGAATCTATTGAGTGGTCCGCTTGGCCCAAGTCTACTACCACCGATGCCACGATTGCGCTACCTGAGCGTAGCCGAGAACGAGCTAAAAAACGTGCAACAAGGGGCGTTAATGGGATTGAAGAATCTGTCGTCGCTCAGTCTGAGTCATAATCAGGTAGGCGGTGCGATGAGGATATTTATTTGCCTTGTGCGGATGCGAGGTGAGATGTTGTTTAGGTGATGATTGACGGTGATGAGGTATACGGATTTTTATTTATTTTTTTTTTTTCATGTAAAAGTTGTATATTTTTTTCTTATGCAAATTTGATGATTTTTTTTGTATATTTGATCATATGATGTCTATAGAGGTAAAATTACTTTAATATAGATTTTCATCAAATTTTAGTGGTTTATATATTATAATTAGGCTAAAAATGTGCATTCCAAGTAAAATCATTAAATATTTTGAAAGTTATTAAAAAACACGTCACACTTTCGATTTAAGAACACTGAGTGACATATCCATCAAAACCTATCTACCCCGCATACGAAACAGTAGCACTCACGACTCAAAACAAATCAATGTCAGGCGAGTTCCTTCTAATCATATGCAACGATGTCACTCACATTTAGATCGACGTGCTGGAGGATCATGCGTTCAAGTACCTGTCAACACTGACGCACCTCAATCTGGCGTACAACGGCATTGTCGCCGTCTCGAGTTCCTCCCTGGCGCACCTCGAGAATCTCAAAAGCCTCGACCTGACACACAACTTCCTGCGGTCGTTAAACGGCGACCTCATCGTTCCACTACGCAGTCTCGAGAATTTACGGCTAGACGATAACGATATCACGATGGTCACGAGCGATGTACCCACTTCAAAACTCCGACTGAAAAGTTTATCGTTGGCCGATAATCCACTGAACTGCGACTGTACGCTTTTGGAGTTTGCAAATTGGCTCGCGAATTCGAGCTTGCAGGAAGAGGATAAAGTGTCGGCGGTATGCGCCACGCCACCTGCATTGGAGAATGGAATCCTGACGCAGGTGTCGCCTGGAAGTCTACTGTGTGGTGATCCGACGCCGCCAATCATGACCAGGCCACCGTTGGCTGCCGCACAGCTAACCCTCACCGTACGTTTCCTTCCTTCCTCAATTCTATACTAATTTTCTTCCTTCAATTAATACGAAATAATAAATTTTGTAGGAATTCCACTACGACGAGGCGACGGGTGTGGACCTGCTCTGGCACGTGGAACCATGTACAGAACGTTACACCTGCGACACCCTCATCGTGTACGAGCTAGTCGACGAGAAAGAAGTACAGATCGCCTCGAGCCCCATCCACTGCGACTCGCGGCTCATGGCTAATCCTTGCTCATTGCCCCTAAGTCTGCCAACTACTCTCACCCTTCATGCCGGCCACAAGTACCGTTACTGCGTTGTTCTCATGGTACCCAGCGGCTTCGACGAAGTGTCTCTCGGACTCGGCTGCAGCGACATTATTAACCTGGACGAAACGCTGCACCTGATGCCTGAGGAACAACAACAGCAGGTTGTGGATCCAGCGATATCGAATATTCATGTGAATGTCTCGGATAATGGCTTCCTTAAGGTAAACTTTTTTTATAATTTTATTTTGAAATTAGTTGTAGTTGAAGTAGCCCCCGTACAGTAGATTTCTACTCACGGTTTTACTATTAAGATTTGGATAAGATTTTATTTTAGAACAAAATAAAATTTTTTACATAATTATTTTCATTTAAACAGAATTTTTTAGTTTTTGCAAAAAATATATTTAGATAGTCATAGGATATCATAGAACAATAAGAAATATTGGATGAAAAAAATTAAATTTAAATTTTTTCTTGCAGGTGGAAGTGTTGATGACAGATTTCGAACGCACGGAATGCGAGATTGACGTGAATATCTTCGCCACAGAATCTGGACAGGTGCACCGTAAACGATTGAATTGCAGCTCCCGTTCCACTACCTTATCAGGTCTCGTACCCGGTCGCTACCGCGTCTGCGCGAGTGTAGACGAGGACGAAAACGACGTAAAACTGAACAAACGCAAGAAGTCCAAGTCTGATGGCAAAGCTCGTTGTGTCGAGGTGCAGGCGTTCAGGCAGAGTAACGACATGATCGTGTTGTTGCTTCTTGCCGGTCTCTTTGGCGTCCTCATCGTTATTGTATTACTCGTATGCAGAAGCTTGATGAAAAGGTCAAAAAAAGATCCGCTGCCACCTCAGTGCTTCATGCCCGCACAAGAAGTCGAGATTACTCACAAAGCGCATTATATCAAACTTCTTGCTACTACGAAAGTATGAGCGTCTTGTTAACGATCAGACGTGCAATATTATGTTTCGATGTTTTTAAAGGTTATTTAAAAAAAATCGAAGCCTAACTTTACAGACTCACGATTTTAATTAATCATTCCGCTGCAATCTGCAATATTAAAGTATTTGCGGATAGGACCAGATTTCATAGTAAAAAATAAAGTCTTAATAATTGTGAAAGAGGGAAGTGACGTAATTTATCAAAGATAGATGGAGATTGAAAGAAAGGGATATTGAATCCAAATTGAAGTCTAAAATTTTTCGAAATATGTTATGAGAGATATATTTATTTATATTTAATTAAGAAAGTCGAGATTTTTTTTTATTGGTGAAAAACGTATGTTCGATGATTGTAAATATAGCGAGGAAAAAAAGTATATATTGCGGAAGAAATATAACGATTTAAACGATGAAGTCGAGAGTTAAGTTGAAACGAGGATGTGTGGACAATAGATATGCGTTCAAATGTTGATTGCTGAAAGATATACATATCGATAAGTGTCAATGCGATATTGTATGTTGACCGGAGATGCATGAATGAGAATGTTTCCATGACATTTTTACTCTGTAAATAAATAATTATCTAAGCTTTTTTTTTCTTGAATCGTTACTAACTCAGAGGCTTAACAAAGTTCGTATTTAAGATTCTTATTTAGAAATTATAAAACGTAGCACTGCGATGTTCGTATCTTCGAAGAAAAAAAATGTTGGTTTAACAACACTATCACTTGTACAAACGTATTATTTTAATAATTGTTAATCGCTTTATGATATTATCTAAAAATCTTTTGTAAATAGTTTTTTTTTCTTAAACGATCGTTTACATACATCTAGAAGCTCTAAAATTGTTGTTGATCTTTATATATTATAAAATAACATATCTTTATAAGAAAATATGCTGTTTTCATTTTATTATTACTTCTGTTATTCAATGGAATGTATACTTACCTACGGAGCAGACAAAGTGAAAGTAACTGTTGCTTGCAGTCGGCATGCAGGTGACTAACTTTACCGATGACTGATACGTGTTATAGTCATTTAAATCATAAGTTTTAATTAAAAAAACACTAAAAAAATTTTAATTAGTTTTCTTTAAGTAAACTATAATAAAATAAATAAATATTGAACGATGTGTTACTTCTTTTATGATTGACAGTTTCTTTTACTTATAGACTCGTACATTCTAATTGAATTACATTAAGATATCTAGATCAATCAGTGCTCTACAAAGATTGAAACTACTATAATTTTCTTTTCATTTTTATTAGAAACAATATTATTAGATTTTAATGATTCTATTTATTACAAAGTATTCGTACTTTCACTTTTGTGAGTACTCTACATTTATGACATTTGGAACGAACGAATAATTTTTTCAAGTTACGATCTATTCTATTCTAAAACGTATGCTAATTCATAGCAATTCGTACCATTTACGCACTTTTAATACGTCACTACCGCTTGATACAATGAAAACATATCTAATTAAAAAAATAAAATTCACCCTTTTCACTTTTTTCATACAATAACAAAATTTCTCCTTCCCTTTGTTTTCGGAATGGAGGTTCCCAAGAGATCTCACTTGCAAATTAGATGATAATACTTATTACAAAGATGAATTACGTTTTATTTCGAAAGAGTTATCGAATGAATCCACGAAACCAACACCCAAATAAAAATCCGTTTCATTTTAAACGTTTGTACTTAAGAGTATTTCACACGAGATATGTTTAGCCCATATATCCAGGCATTTCATATTTGTAAAAAAAAGTTTAAGCATATACATATATAGATGTAAACGGTGGCAACACTTTCTCTAGGACCTATCCTACAACTCCTGGAATTTATTAAGGCCGTTGCATCAGTATAACATACCGAAAAAAATAAAACAAGAATTATTTTACTCGCGATAAATATGCATTGTCTTTGTAAGAACTGTTTGGTTAAAGAAATTTTCTCTCGTCGTTATAAGTGTGAGATAAAACACAAGAAAAAGTCGTAAATATTGTACTTGACTTTGTAAAATCAGTGAAAGTATATCTGTTTATTGTAGTCAATGGAAAAATATGAATAACTCCCATTATCTTCTTATTTACGTTTCTATCAATAACAAATTAAAATTCAAAAAATGTACGTCGGTGTACTTACAGTAATAAATATCTTGCTAATAATAGTAATATAATACAATGTTTCTCCTTGGTAAATTTCAAGTGAAAATGCTAAAACTGTCAGTATATAATAACCACAGTGGTTCGACACTGATAGAAAAAGTAATTATGATTTCATTAAGACATTAATTGCTCACTTTCAAAAAAGGCTGCCGTCGCTATATTCATAACAACATCGATCTATGCAAGAAGCATTCCTATCACATTTTTATCCTAACAGATTAAAAACTGAAATTCCAAAGTATGCAAGCGCAAGCGGTGAGCAATGCAACTTTTAATAACCGCTATAAACTCATTTAATTGTCGAAAATGGTTCTCTCATTCCACCAATACGATTTTCCATTACGACAGAGTGCTCCAGAATCGTCTAGAATCCACTCGCGCGTACACGTATATATATACATTTCTGTGGTGCTCCTATTTTTCCCCCTTTTACCGGACTCGTCTCTCATAATCCGCGAGGCTCGACTCTAACGAGCAGTCAACTCTACGCACGTGGAGGCGATGTTGCAACACATACGCGTATATACGTGCGTATATAACCAAATGGGAAACTCGAGCGTATGCGCTATAAAAAAACGAGCAAGGCAGCAGTGTACATTGTATAGTAGTATAGTGAGAGCAGCGTCTTAACTTTCGATTCTTACGACCCTTAAACATGTCAGCTCTTTGCGCAATACGGTAAAGAGCTGCCGAAGGTCCGGCGATTCCTTGAATTTACAGTCGGTGATTTATTTCCTCCCGTCGACGGGTACAATGTCTTATTCTCTTTTGCGTAGATTATGCACATTTAAGCGGTAAACCCGCAAACTACGCGGTTCTTTTGTTTTTTTTGTAGTTTTTAATCATTCTCTAAGCAGGCAAAATTGCCGAGGTGTCAATGCGCTAGTTTACCGGTTAACAATTTAGCATAATAAAGCCGTGCGTCGAGCTACAATTATAAACAAAGTGCAGTTCCCTTGGGTAAAACGCACGATTTACGCAACGCATTCGCGTGTTCCGCAGGGAGATATAAAGGAAAAGAAGAAGAAAGAGGAAAAAGCCAGAGTAATTATTACAATTGTCGCGCAACGGAGAGGAAGAGGAATCCCGTGTACTTACAGTCGCACGCATGATGCAGCGGAACTTGATGGAAAGAGCCTGCGGTCGCCTACGCTCTCGAAAGTGCGCGTATATAATACAACTACGCCGCAGCGGTACATGCAGCATTGCGACAATAAAATGCAACTACACACATATATATATACATATATATATGCACATCGTGCAACTGCATGAAATTTCCCCCTGACACGCATTTTCTATGTCATCTTTCTCTATATCTCGTCGGCGCGTGGGGCTCTTTTCACAACTCGCGAGAAAAAAATATCTCGTCGAAAGTGAACTTGGGCCTCTCATTATGCGCCGTTGAGAACAATGGTGCAGCAGTGGAGGAGGCGGCAAAGGAGAATGACTTTTCAACGGGAGTAGACTATTATGCAGCATAATGCCAATTATAATTGTTAATTTTTTTCGTTAGCGCGCGAGAGAACTGCAGTTTTCCCGGCCGTATATATATACCGTGCTTCTTAAATGATATTGAAATATATATATTTTAAGAAAACCGTGTATCGCTACCGTAAGAAGATGCTTTTTAAATGCATATATCTTGCTTGCTCTGAAATCGCCAACCGAAGAATGACGCTTGACTTCTGCGGTTTTTGTACTGTGAAATGACGGATAAAGATTTTCTGTAGATATCTCGCATAGGCTTATACTAATGGTTATTCTGTGTTGTATGAGAACGTCATTTTCTGCGGTGACGAGTTATGTATATACGTGTACACGACTGTTTTCACTACTCTTTCGATCAAAATTTTTTGTCGACTATTATATACGAACGAACTTTTCTTCAAAAATTAAGATATACCTAAAAAGATAATTTGAATTCTTCGCTAAGAGCGCGCGAGCGCGTAAACACGTAGGCACGCCAAGCGCGAAAGTGAAATTTGATATAAAAATGATTTGCCGCTCGAGCACCTATACATACATGTTTTTTATCGTCGCTTACTCAGGGTAATTTTTTAGTCTCCACTCTAGTGTTAACCCTTCAAAAAATGAAAGCCTTATACTGAAAGCCACGCGGGTCACTTTCTCCATCGTCAATTTTTCACCGTAATAAGCAGCCTTTAATTCCATATCTTTTCGAAAAAGTTTTATAGGCGTAAAAAAGTGGCAGCTATATAGCCCCGGTTCATATGTAGACACACGCACGTCCGCTATTCGTATACGAATTTATGTATACGCAAAGTCGCCAACTCACGCGGAAATCATAATACCACGTTTCTATTTCTATCCCACAGCAAGAGGAAAAAAAGAGGTACTCCATTCTATACTATAAACGCGTGTCAAAAGGGTCGACTTGGTAAACGCAACGCTATACGATACAGCGCGTGTGATTATTTTTCTTTTCGCACGTGTCAATCAGCCGAGACAAAAGTACCTACAGTCAAAATTTCAAAGTCCCGAAAAGCGGGCCGCCACGAGCGCGAGGATAATCTTATAATCACTGTACACTCGTTCCTGCCAGACTGACTGACGTGGCGGGGCCCCGCTTGAATGCAATCCATTGTTCCCACCGGCAGCAACAGCAGTAGTATATACGGATAGAAGAAGAAGACGGCCCTTTTCACGTGCTGCCACATCGAGTAGCGGATAATACGACAGCCTAATTGCGGCGTGTACACACGCGGAGAGGTGAAGTATATAGTAACAGCATCATAGGGGATCTACTCGATAAGCTCTAAGATTCTCGCGTCTTCTTCCGATCCTGTATATATGTATATAGAAGGGAGATTTTGAAACGATGCTACAGCGATGGAAAAAATTGCTATGAGCGTTATTGAGGTATGCGAAACCCTTGTTTTAGCTATATTTAGAGGCGATAAATATCATATCAAAGTGTAACGAGGTAAAGCGCTGTGTGCCTTAGAAACAGATTTCTACACGGAGAGAAAGGGTATTGTTTATATTTATTGACGAGAGGTCAATAGAACTGTCAGGAAACGTGAATTTAAATCTACATTAAATAACTTAAATAATAAAATGAAACTTTTCTTTTCACCTAGCTATTCCAGATAATATACACCTAGCAGGCATAAGTAAATAATAAATAATGCCGAAGAAAAACATTACGAATAAAAAAGCTTTACATAAATTTAA
This sequence comes from Torymus tubicola, assembly GCA_035583055.1. Classification (NCBI taxonomy): domain Eukaryota; kingdom Metazoa; phylum Arthropoda; class Insecta; order Hymenoptera; family Torymidae; genus Torymus; species Torymus tubicola. Next base: position 78,642 of record JAWWEQ010040580.1, on the reverse strand, counting down.
TAGTGAGCAATTGTCTAAATTCAAATCGTTCTTGTCTAATATACTCGAGACTTGCACAATTCTGTTACACAAAGAAATGTTTCATTTGTAGACATGTTCAAAGTCATCTCTATTAGCTGATAGTACATCGAATTGACGAACAATTTCTTTTCTTCTAACAATCATGATGCCGAATATCCGAACCTCGACAAGTACATATATATATATATACACGCACACAGCACATCACAACCTTTCCGACGTATTTATGTACTTGCACACGCGCGTGCACATAACACAATTCCTTCATAGAATCCTCACTCTCCATCCCTGTCCCACAAAATTCCCATGGGCCTGTAGCAGACGTTCTTTCCTCTTCTTTCTCCTTCGATGATATCGCGAGCGCGCACACACACACACTTTTTTCTTCTTTTTTACGTAATTCCTACTCGCGCCTGCTCTCGGCTAATTGCAATTATCCCGATGTAAGCGACGTAAGCCGTGCGGGCCCACCGGAAGAAACTCTCGCGCACACACTTCGCTCATATACGTATATTATTCGCGTATTCTGTTTACGTATATGTCTATGTGTATATATATATATATATATATGGTGGGCATATTCTGTGAGTATTTGAAGAGGAAAAGTGTTTTTCTTTCGCGTAAGCTTGTCTTTCCGTATATGCGCGTGACAGCAGCAGTGTCATTATAAGTTTCGCAATGTATCCCATGAGCGCACGCGCGTGTGCGACGTCTTCCAATCGCCTTCCCATGAAAAATGAATGCTCACATACGCGCGCGCGTGCACGAATCGAGTAAGTAAACGCGTATGGTTGTATACGTTTGCTTTTACACCAATGGTAATGGGAAACCGTTTGTACGAACGCGGATGACACTGTGTTTGGCTCGTTGTAAACGCGATGTACCGAAGATCATAAAAATTAATGAGAGGTATAGAGAATTAGTTTGTTGTTGGTTTTTTTTTGCGAAGAAGGAAGAAATGATTTGAAGGTAATTTCAATGTTACGTAAAATTTGAGGAATAATAGAAATTATAAAGGCGAACGATGGATGTTTTAATTAAATGAAGAAAAAAATTGCGCAACACGGTAATGTTGCTTGGATCTGTCAAATTTAACGCGGGTTGTATCTGGCGTGACTGCTGGAATTACAGTTGCACTCAATAATATATAACATTCCGTGACTGACAACCGCTGTTACCACGTGAAAGATCATAAATAAAGAAATGCTGCCAACTGCATTAGCGCCTTAGCTTTCTCGGAGATGTTTCGCACATTCTATATAGCCTATAATTCCAGTATTTACATATTAGCACGTGTGGTTACATAAAAAAAAAAGAAAAAAATATATTCATTCGTCTGTAAAACGCGACGGGAATAAGTGACGCAGAATCGTGTTAAAACATTAATATAATACCTATAGTCGTACTGAAATTCGCACTCTGACAATAAAATATGTTTATCTTAACATAAATTCATTTAATTTGCATTTTCAACATGATACTCAATGAAAATAAATATACTTTCGATGTTCGTGTTGTAATATTCGATTTTGTAATAATAAATGCATATAGAAACATATACGGCGAAATCTTTTTAAATACTGAAAAAAATTAATTTGAATTGATATTGAGATGTGTGTCCTAAATATATTTAATACAATAAATAATACAATAAAAAATAAACTCATTTGATTGTCATACGAAGTGAAAGAGGTGTTCGAAGAACTAAGCTGAAAAGTTGCTGTCATCTCAATGACATACCTCTTGGCGACGTTGATGTAGCTGCAGTCTAGTTCGATCACTTTGCACGTCAACAAGAAAGAGCAAAGGAAAATAAAGTATGAAAAAGGGGAAACGGGGTTTTTATTAATAACTATATATTTAGGTTATTGAAATACGTTACCATTTGTCAGGAAAAGAATTGGTGTAAATATGAATATTTCGTGAATTATATATTTTAAGCACATTTTTAAAATGTTTGCTGTAGAAATCAGATAATAATTCATACAACTTCAAGGATATATACACACAAAACTATTATATTAAGGAAACAGAACGCCATAATTATTGTCGGATCCGTTTACCAAGATATAATTCTTTACTCCCGCAGTCATAATACCCTGCATGGCAATTACTTTCCATTCATTAAAATTAATATTTTGACGAGTTGCTCTAGCTACCATGGGCGGAAGTATTCGAGGAATGCACCAGTTGAGCGCGTGGGCGCGCAAACAAGAACATATAGGTACAGACATCCGAGGGGAAAGGTCGAGAAAAAACTAGCGGACTCGGTCGGCGAACATCCGAGATATGGTAATTGGCTGATTCAGGCCGTCAAAAGAGAAAGAAAGGGGGATAGACATGCAAGAAACCTCCACACACACACACACACACACTGCTCATCTTCTCCCGCTAGATAACTGATACATCGGGGAAAGGTAGAAATTTCATTTTTGCCTCCGTTTTCGTTTTCGAACGGCCCGAGGGCCTGAATCGACTCGCGTGAGAACGAAAGTCGCATTCGTTGGGATTGAACACCCACTTGACCTCTTCCCTGGTCAATCGTGGAGCACGTGTAAGTCTATTTCGACACCTTTTTCTTATAACTCTTACTTTCGATTCAAAGAATTTCAAGAGATGCATCGCGATCTATGAAAAGAAGATTCCGGCAGAAAAAGTCCATTTATCAGCCGGGACTTGTATATACTTTAGCTCTTGCTTGTATTCTAATGGTACCAACGTGTTCGAAGGATAATAAGAGATTCTTTTGAAATATCATTACAAGTAGATTAGAATTGAAGCATTGGCTCGAGAGATTGAAAAAAAATGACTGACATTAGAGAATCAAACAGTCCATTTTTCATGTAATTAAAAGGAAATATCGGAGCCGATATTAACATGTGGCTTATATAAATTTCTATATAAGTGAAAATTTTTATTTAATTTACTTAACGCGAGCTGTTACAACATTAGTAATGAATTCGTGAAATAACCCGCAGAGATGAATTCACATTTGTTCATCATTGATGACTGCGGTATTTTTGCATTGTTATCTCTATAAGATTGTTAAAAGACTAAAGACTTTCCATGGTATTTACATGATTTTATGAGAGAATTTGTATTTCAGCAAAACTCGATTTGTGTAACTAAATTAATATGGGATTTGATAATTTATAATTTTTTAATGAACTTTAAAGTGTTGAAAAGATTTGCTTATTGTATCCTCTTAATTGTTTCCCAAACATATTTACAACATTCCACAATAATGGATGATTTATCTTTACGTATATTTCAAACATTAAAGTGAAGAACATTATATCTGAAAAATTTTGAATTTATGTAAAATTTCATGGCAATATTTCAATTTAGGACCCATCTAACCCACTTACAATGTTACTTAATATAAACTTTACTAATAATATGCGCATAAATAAAAAAACACACTTTATAAAACTAAAAATTTCACTTTTTAAGATTATAGGTATCGCGTCGCCTCAATAACACAGTGCACTAAAATAAAACTTCTCGAACATCATAAACGTAATCGGCCGCTAATTTTCGATGAAAGAAACAGCCATAAACCAACAAACCGTCGAAACTAAAACAACTGTCGCTAGACGGAAGAGTGCGCGCTTCGTGTTTCGACATAATATTACGAATTTCCCAGCGCGCGTTCGCGTCCATTCCGGAAAGTCCACAGCGCGGAGCGTTCGATCGAGCGTTTCGGCTGCACTGCAGTTCGCGCGCAAGGGTTGAGTAATGGCGAATTGATTCGCGCGGGCCTCATAGCGTTTAATACGCCTCAGATATTAAACGGCCTGGCAAAATGAAAATGTCAACAATATAAATGTTGCCACGATATAGACGGGGCAGCGTGAAAGTTAGCGTTGCTTACAGCTGTTACGTAAAAAAAAAGGACAACGTCGCGACTGGGGTTTTTTTTAAATAATAAACATTACATCGAATTGTCTTTATAAGTTTACGATTATTAGTGATCGCACTAAGTTCGGGAGATCATAATTGAGACGCTGTAGCACCGCGCATTCTGACCTTAATTAAAACCCATTACATTGTTTTTAAAAGTATAATCTTATTTAACGCTAATGAATATACCAAGCGCCGCACACCGATGCGTATCAATGAAGCGTCCACTTTTTGCCTATAGGAAATTTAATCTTTACGTGTCTAATTGTGATGAAAAAAAAAACATCATCACCACTTATTTCACTTTCATGTCATTATAAATTTGTCTATGTGCATACGCGATTACGCTTTATGTAATAATAATAATACAAGTTGATTTTCCTCTATTCTAATCTCGGTTTCCTTTTACCTCTTTAATTAGAAAAAGTTTTTTTAATAACATTCACATTTAAAAAATTTTCTATTCAATATGGTCGTTGCATAAAGGATCCTCACAATGAATTACAAGTTGAAAGCTCTATGATGTTAGCATATTACTGACAGGGTCACTGTTCTTTCTATATAAATATTTTAGACAACTTTGTTTGCGGATGCAAATGTACACAAATTTTGTAGGGTCTCTAACTTTGAAATTTAACAGAAGGTTAATTTGATTGCAATATTTTATCTATATAAGGTTACAATGACTGTCAAGTGAAACTGATAATACTTCCTGGAGGTACCGTGAAATACAAAAGAAAGGAGGAAGTGTTTTACAAAAATAATAATATTTTACACTCATCGACGCGACAAAATGGTCCATTGTTCAAAAGAAAGTAAGCGAATAAAACTTCTTATGATATTCTAATTATGTCATTTTATTCTATACCAAATGAAGGAGAGATTTACAGCGGTATAGTGCAGAACTACAAGAGAAACTACGAATTTGGATGTTATTTTGACCGACTATTCGTGAATTAATTTCTCGAGATTGACTAATCTAAAACGTACGCCTCATTAAAATCTTTTACATAATAAAGACAAAAAGCCATTCAACAAAAATTTAATTACCAAAAAAGCATAATTTTGTATCTCGCCGGTAACCGATTGCGCAAGTAAAATCGAAAGAATACACCGATCCATCATCCTGTTTCACCGGCTTCTTCCACTTTTAATAAGCCAGGCAATCCCCTCTTTTTTCAGTAATTCATAAAAGTGAAATCATCCTTAACCCCTTGGACGAATTCGCACGCGTTCACCTATAAGGTTTCACTGTACACGCCTGGTCCATACACACACTCACCCATTGAAGCGTCAATTTTTGGGGGTATAGCATTTATACATACTCACAACACCCATATGATATTCGGCGGCGTGGCGCCGTAGTCGCCGTTCACTGTTGCTGCTCTCTCTCTCTCTCTCCCACCTGCGCGGCTTTGCTCGCTCGCTTTGCGCTCGCTCACCGAGAGACAGGCTCTTCCCTAGCCGGCGGAGAAGTAAAACTCCCGGACGTTTTCCGATCTCCTGCAGTCTCGCTCTCCTTCTCATCGCCGAAACTCGGCAAAAACATATACACAGACGCGCGCCCAAAGCGCCACGCAGCATCTACATACTGGTTTCATTTTTGTTTTCCTCTTCGTCTTTCACTTTTACATATCGCGGTCGTGGTTTTTTAATTGTACAGTATAAGGATAAGAAGAAGGAAGGATCGTAGCTTGATTAGAGATTGAAGTTTAGGGTAGTTGCAGTTGGTGGGGTTTTATTTGGAATTTAAAAAACAAAAAACTGTCAGAGTGGAAAATTCGCCACCATGTGGCGAAAGCTACCCGTGTGCTGTCTGGCGACGCTGCTACTGCTGCAGATTGGTGATTTTGTTACGGCTGAAGCCGGCCCGTCGATCCTGTCGTCCGAGATCCCGCACCTGCAACAAGTAAGTACCAATTTTACATTTTTCGGACCGTTTGTTTTAGCCTTTTAAATTTGGTATTCACACTTTTTTATTCATAAGGTTTCTTTATTGGTTGTTGGGTATATTTTATCTTTTTTTTACAGTCTTTATAGTTAGAAGCAAAATTTTAAATCTAAAACAAATATTAAAATGATATTTTTTTAATTTACTAAGAACTTACAGAGTGTCGATTAAGAATAAAACAAGTGTGAATATCAAAATCAATATAACATAGAGAATCTACACTATGCGATACCTACACCTATCAACCCCTCAACACAGCAATATAGAAACTTAGAAACTACTGCGAGTGTTGTACTGTAAAAACGATAGTGACAGCGAGCATAAAGTGAACTTGAAAACACAGTGAAAACTATCACACGAGACGCGTTTGTTTTAACGCCGCGATGACTCGTGCCACGCAACCATGAAGTCCCCTATCATTAGCGGTCATTGCCAGGCAAACGCACGGCGACGAACAACAACAAAAAATAAGAAAGCGCAGCGATTTTCCATTCAAAGCGTATCAATTTTCGAGGGAAAGAGTTATTTGTTTTTTTCTTCCTCGCTGCGCGGTAACGGCAACGACGGTAAAAAATTAAAAGCCTATTACACGATTTTATAATGAACAGCGTGTGTGTGTGTATGAGTTATCGGAGAAATCCTTGTGCGCGGATATAGACGACATTTATCGTTTAACGTCGCTGCTATAACGTGAGTCGCTTCAACACCTGCTACAGAGACACGTAGTATATAACGAGTTTTTCCCATTGTTTCGATGTTCCATGGTAAACATTGACTTACAATATCTACTTAACTGCTTATAATATTAATTATTATACAAAATTTATCTACGCTATCTTATCGAATTAGCTCTTCCCATGAGTTTAACAACCTTTCACACACACACACACATACGCAGGCGTGCGTAAACTTGTAAACGGTCGTGGTAGACAAGTAAAAGTTGCAATTAGCATTCAATCAAGAAGAAGACAGATGGGAAAATTAATGAAAAATCCTATATACATATATACCTGGGCTCGAATAAGGCATCTTTATGGAACATTAATTCCGACGCGCATGATGACGCGCGAACGCGTCTATCTGCAGTATGTATACAGACATACTCGCCAAAGAGAAGAATCGAACGCGAATTTTCTCTTCAAAGCGCGCAAAGAGGCTGTTATATGCAAATTTATCACCGTTGCAGCGTGTGGCCACGATAAAATCGTACTTTGGTTACGAAAAGAGAAGAAAGAGAAAAAAAAAGTTCTGTACAGGGGGAGGCCCCATGATGCTCAAGTATTATGCTAATGTCCACGGCCATACAAAGCTCGTATGTACGCCCATAAACTTTAAGCTACTATCTTATTTTGTATAGTAGGTATAAATTGTCCTTTAAATCGCTATATAGCCTATAAACTTCGGCTAAAATCAGCGCCGTCCGCGAAGAGTGTAAGCGTTTTCGCGTCCAAGCATAACTTTCACGCTGAAAATCTTATTCTTATAGAGATGCTATTAATGACTTCCTTGTACGATGATAATTGTATATTTTTGTGCGTCTCGCGACAGTGTAATCACTTCTTTACAAATTAATATTAATTGTATAGTATAAACCTCTTTATTTATATCCCTTCCAAGTACAGCGCGTGTCACTTATCGTTTTCGATTTTCATTGTACATGCACCTGTGCATTTTCAACTCTATATAATCTTACAATAATAATAATCTTCAATCTTATTATAACCGAAAATTCCTACTTATTCGTATACATATAAAGATATTACCCATGTGGACGTATTACTAATGTGCGTACACGTAGCACGCAGCGATTCGAATAGGCGAGACATTTCTCATAGCAAAATCGAGCGCAGGTGTGAAGCTAACAACGAAAAAAAGAGCGCGCGAATACAGAAAGCCAACTCGAGTCTCACGCTGGTATATATAATTGAACAAATGCCTAAGGAAGTGTCTATAATACACGAGAGCTTGCATGTATACTCGAGCACGTATATGTGTATATACCTACAGGGACCCATGTACAGCAATAATCCGTACAAGGAGCCAAGCGAATTGATATCGGCTGCATGGGGCCTTTTAATATTCAGCACTGAGCCATGTAAATTAAAGCGCGCGATCGTGCGGCCGCGATTCTTTACGCGAGCCGGGGAACGTGACGTAACGATGCAACCGCCGCGCGTCTGAATGCTTGAGCACGTATGGGTATTATATCGCGGGCGTTAATCGCCGAGAAAATTTCACTTGCTAGTGTATATATGTATACACACATATGTGCTTCCGCTTTTGTTTTCCCGGAATATATGTATATGTGGCTACTCGGATCGTTGGCCCTAGACTATAGCCGTTTATCATCGATAGATTCTTTTTTGCGAAAGTTAAAAAGTATACCTGGCGCGTTTAAAGTAATTGGATAGAGAATTTTGCACGCTTATTAAGACATTGTGTATAGCGAGGTATGATCGCGGTACAATTGGCTTTTTTTAAACGTTATCTCATTATTTAATATGTAGACCAATTGCGGAGCACTTTTCTCGCTGCAGTTATACTTTTTCGTGGATATAATATGTGCACGGTGATATATGGCATTGTTGCGGTTGTTTATTTATAAACGGGAAGTTAAAAATATCACGTTGTATAAGAGTGTAAACCTTAATTCTGCGCTGTTGCACAATGATATATACCGTATAGTGCGTTTTGATTGAAAGAACGCGCAGGTACGCGTGGTGAATTAACGAAATGCGTTATTTCGCGCGCGTGCGGTGTACATTATAAATACTTGCAAATTTAAAGCCTCCGTGCGGACGCTTTTACTCGACATTAATATCTTTGTACACTTATGTCATCCGTGAAATTTTTCCTATTTTGTATTATACGAATTTAATAACCGCGCCGGTAAACGACGATATTATTTGACGCGCCGGCTTGAAATAGATGACGAAGCAATGAGAAAAATGTTACGAAACGTAGAAAGTAGTACGGTAGCGTTATTATATCGTGCGCACTTAAAGGTTTCTCATTTTATAAGAACTTCAGTTTCTGGATATTTAAAATAGTACGCGGCTAAGTACATGGATACATCCATATGAGCGACGGAAAATATAAATAAAAATTTCGTAAACTGTTACGTGTATATTATAGATATATATATATATATATATATATATATACACTACTAGAGTACCATCAGAAAAAAAAGTAGTTTTTAGAAATCCGAAGATGGACCTTTCTCCATGCCGTTACATCATTGCGCAATAAAATAATTTATGTCAACCCACATGAACTTATACAGACTTTGATTAATTTTCATCTATATATAAATTCGTCCGCAAATTCATCCTTGCAAATTTAATCTGTTTTGTATGATGAAACTCCATACTCGATTATCATAAACCGCGCTGTAACCCACTACACTCACTCTCCCACGCAAAAGGCGAAATCCAATTTTTCGCAGCACTTCTTCAACCGATGACCGACCGACCGTTCGCTCTCTCTTATACATCTCTCGTAACAGCGAATCGAACGCGTAAATCGTTCGCGAGCACTCCGCATTAAGAAAAATTGCGCAAGCATCCTCCTCTCTTTCTCTCTGAGTAAACATACACACACGTTTCTACATCTCTCTCGAGAGAGTTTCTCGCTCGAATTAGCATGAGAGCAAGGATCTCGCAAAAAAAAGGGCTGATGGCAATCTAAAACGTATTAGTGAGCCGGTAGAATCGTTAAATGAAAAGCCCCCGTATAGTATATATACACATATATGCGCGGACGTGATCTGCTCGGACGCGCTCGCGAGTGAAATCTAGCAATTATAAGAGTCTAGAGAGGTCACGTGTATGTGTATATATACGTGTATATGTATATACGGAGGAGCAAGGCTGAGAGGGTCAGGCGAGTCGAGTTGCAGCTAAAGCGTAAGATATATATACACCCACGTCATCGCGGCCGCTGCCCTGCCTCCTTTTGCACGTCACGATGTTGTATAGCAGTGGCCATCTATAATACGTGTGTGTGTATACGTAGGTATAATACATATAAAGAGACTGCAACGATCGCGCGTCAAGGTTCTGTGAAAATCTCGTCCGTTCCCAGGCCTATATATACGCGCGCGCGCGCACCCCGACAATTGCGTATTGTAATAGACCGCCAGTCGCGCGCGCTGCCCGGTAGTCTATAATCGTCTATATGCTATATATTATACATATATATACGTATGCTACACCCGATCGACGACGACGACGAATTATACGCGCGTGTAGATGGCTGCGGCTGATACCAGCACCGCTGCTGTTTAATTCGCACATCAATTTACGTAAGCACAGGAGTATAACGTACGTGAGTAAGTATACACGTACAGTGAGGGCGTCCGATTTATTCGGAGCGCTGCTGCTTTCTCACTCGACGCGCGGCTCCTTTTTTGTGCATCGAGCGCGCGGTACGTTTCTACGTTTGTGCATCGCTCGCGCGCCGGAAGTGTGATGGTGGTAGCTGCTCGCGCTATTGTAATTGCCAGCCGTTATGAGTTTGGGATTTACGTAAACGAAGCTGTTCTAATCCAGATAATTGTTTTAATTGTTTGCAAGGAGTATGTATATAGTGGCGTCTTATTCTAATTAAACCATCGATGCTCTCTCGGGTATTGCGCAATTCGCATGAATGCGTTGTGAAGAGAAAAGTGTTTAATGATAAGCATTTGCGGATACTTTGTATGTGTATGTTACAATGTATACTAGAAATTACGTGGTTCGCTTTAATGGGGTAAAATTTGTACGCGCGGTGTGTTATGAAAAGTAGAGAAAGAGACAAAAAAATGAGCGGAGTAGTTGTAGGCTAGAGCTGCGCGACAAGTATAATGTCGTGGGCATTGCGCGGACGCGCAATATAATATACTGCAGTGACACCACAATGGGCGGTTTCGCGTTTCTAAAAGCTGTTTTATTTTAAATTACAATTACGTGTTTCCAAACGTAAAACATATACCGCTGTTAAATCCCGCGTAGCTCTTCATTTTCTGTATATACATAAGTACGCGAACAAACATAAAATCCCACAGCCGCGTTATTAACGCGTATAAAACATGACTTTAATCGTCTACGTTTAATATTCGCGTCGCAATCAAACTGCCATTGGAAAACTTCTTCTATTGTCGCGTAGGGAAAACTTTATACACACTTGTACACGCGGTGCGAGAGACGCCACCTCGTTAAATTTTCACTCTCGCGCGTATATAATTAAAGACCATCTTAATCACATCACAGCACGCGACGTGTACACTTTATATATACCCATATATATACTCCCTATACCTTGCGAAGCTTTTTAATATCGAATGGAGGGAAGCTGCAGTATTCAGTGCAATTAAAACTGCTTCGACGCGTTATTAGCGATACACGGCGATACTTATATATACAACGTTCTCCTTTTGCGTGTTACGCGAAAAATCTACGCGTGGCGCAACCTCCGGCGCGCGCGCGCGCGCGCGACGCTGATGCAACTGTAGCAACTACGAGTACGAAAATAATTAATGGCAGGGATAATAGCGTCGGTGCGCGCGCGCGCGAGAGAGAGGCGCGAACTTTGCGAGCGCGACATGCTTCCTTGTATGTGTTGTATAGCAAAGTGCGAGCGCCGAATTCCTAAGCTGATTAAATCGTCTTCCTTGAGCGTATATATATATACACACACATATTATACATAGCTGATGCTGTTGTATAGTACGCCAGCGTAAGCAAAGCGGAGTTAATTCACGCGTTTCTTCATACCAGGAAGGTATACGTATACAAGTGTGGGTGTACCAAAGTATCGTTAAATATTTAATCCAGAAAGATAAATATAAGTTGCTGGATTAAATATTAAGGATAGGAGAATATTCGCTGGGGGTAAAAGTGAAAGCTCGGTTCCTATGCGTTGGATGATTGATTTTTATAGTATCCCGAGATGTAATGTTTCATTGCTCGATAAAGCTGATGGCAAACCCGTTCGCGAGAACTGTATAGGTTTCGATATTTTAATTAAGTATATATAATAATTGAAGGATTACATTATCGGACGTCTATAAATAGCGCGCGATAGTGTAACTATAGAAGAAATATAACGTTGAAAGGAAACGAGCATACTCGCTGCGATTTCTCACGACTCCGTGTCTCGCTGTATCAGATAATACGCTTATCGCAGCCCTTTTACCTCGCCACGACGCAGCCTCCCAATCAATCCAATACATATATAAAAGCCGAAAGTTGTAGGAAGAAAGCGACACGAGCGGCTTCGCTCAATCATTCAGTCCGACCTTCGCAATCGTTAGTTCGATAAATCGGAAGCGTCAACCTGTTGAAAAACCTGCGCAATAACAATAACAACAACGACTGTACAATGAGATCGGAACTAAAAGGAGATGGTATCGTTCGTTGGTGCATCGCGTCGCGCTGACGCGCAGATTAAATCATCGAAGGCGCGCGCGATTTACGAGGCCTTTCACTCGCCCGTGTAATGGTCGCACGCTGGTTTCCTTCGCGTGTACTTACTCGCACACGTATATGTACATATACACTGAGTTAAGTACAGAGCGAACGAGAGAGAGAGAATCCCGCGTATGCGCGGTTGCGAACGGAAATATCGAGAGCTGGCTGACTTCCGGTAGCAGCGTACTATACATATACACAGGGTATGTGTGTGTGTATCTATACGAGGCCGCCTCTTTCTCTTTCTCTCCTTGCGCGCGATGTCGTCGTCGTCGTTGTTGTTGCTTTGTGCTGTATATGTATTGCAGGCGCGGATCGTTCTTCGCGTTTTTTTTCCATTGCACTGCACTGGGAACGACGAACGCGGAAACACAGTCGACGGGAAATCCCTTATACCTCGATGTGTATATATATATAGAGACTTTCGTTGTGTGTAAAAAGTGGTATATATATATATCGCGAGCTGCTTCACTATACTGTTGTTGTTTTTGTTTGTAAAAAGCGGCGTTATATACCTTTTTTGTGAATGAGTTATATAATTTGTGGGAAAATACCGAGTCGCAGAGAGAGAAACGAGGTATTTTTATTGGCGTTTATTTTATATACGTAGAGAGAAAGAGAGGATGGATGAAATTTATACGTGCAATACCATAAATTGTAGGTATGAAAGTGACCTCTATATATAATATAGACGCGTATATACTTTCATGCTATACTCCACATAATATTGGTAGTAGGATTTTCTCAGAAATAAACCAACCTTGTGTATACATATATTTTACACAATAAAATACGCCTATCTACACTGTTTTCAATGAATCGCACATAATTTTTCTTCGATTTAGTAGAAATCGTGCGATCTCTTCAAGTGCAATAAAGATTTTTTAATGCTTTATTTTATGGAGTACTTATATCGTTTTCTGCATGACGCACGCAGCGTTTTCGATTTTTAATTTTTTACACATAATACAACCAATCATCTTCAAATCCTTTAATATCAAATTGTAATCGTTATATATTTACACTGTTATCAACTTTCTATCGCAGAATTAAGTACGTATATAGATATTATTATAAAAAAAATATGAAATAAAATAAACTATTTTCTTCAATAGACTACGTTACCCGAGACGTTTTCTCTTGGTAAACATTTTTCAATCCCACGAAGAAACAACCTTATTTCTTCATTACACAAAACCAAAGCTCCGCGGCGGCCCGGCTAATTCAATTTTCACAATACGGCGCTCCAAAATTCCGCTAAATTAAAACCCGCCCACCAGCATTCGAGATTAGATTGGGTCATTAAAAAGCTTACCTCTGTATATACACTTCTCACTGAAAATTACTTCACCAAGTGAGGCTGTGCAGCGAGCGGCCGCGAGAGATTCACACGGGAAATTTCGCGTGCACGCGCGCATACGTCGATGCTGCGGCATGTGTGTGTATATCGGGGTCACGAGGACTATAGGCGATTGTCTCGCCTACAGCAGCAGCGTGGTTTTTAAAAAGCGGTTGAATATTTTTATATCAAGCGTATATATGTGTATATTCACGTATATGTATTCACGTGCACGTGTGATACACACATTCCGATCGTTTTGCGAATCGATCGCGGGAAAAAGTATATTTAGCGGAAGCATTTTGTACACAAGGTCGCTAAGTGCAAAAGCGAAAGTATGTTGTGGGGAAGTTTTTGAGAAAAGCTGCAATATGCGGTCGAAAAGCTGTTATGTGTTGGCGGTCGAATAAGTTAAATACATTTCGAACGCGCGAATATAATTAGCTTTTTTTTTTGGTACGTCGAGAGATAAATTCTTCAAACTTATGCTCTCGCGTCAGCTCGGTTTGGCATAATGACCGTATACACATTTCGCGCAAACATTGCGCGCGAAACTCAGAAAAATAGCCGCGCGGTCGAAGAGTATACATACTTTCACAACTTATGACAGCATTGATGGAACCATAATGCGGCGAAGCCTTTTTAGAAAACCTTAAAACACAGCAATTTTCCAACCATAAATATTCATCAACGCGCGTAGCAATCGCATTATATATATATATATATATATATATATATATATATATATATATTTTTCCTTCTCGTTCGTACACTCCTGGAAAGTAAATCAAACTTTGGCGAACATATACGCGTGTATATATATATATATTGGCCAAAGGAATGCGGTAAAAGTATTACGCATGATGAAAAATAGAAGGAATCGGCGATGCGATCGTAATAAGTGCATATACTTGCGTGTATATGTATGTGCTATATATGTAACGTTCACTCACTGTGCATGGGGTATTTCGAGCGTGAATAAAAATGACGCGTTACCGATTCGCCGAATGACTGCATCGAAAGCGTAATCCTAGAGTGCATTTTCTTATATGTACATATATACATAGTATACGTGCGTGTATATATATGCCTGCGGAGATATGAACGTATAGGCGCAAACTTGGCAATGATCCTCGGTGTTTCTCGATTTCAGGTTTTTCTTTTGCAATATGGTGCAGTTGTGTAGTAGATCCAGAATGCGTGGAACTGGTAAAACATATACCTCACATTCTTGGTTTATTACAGAAACTAATTGATGACGGCTAAAAATATACTATACATATACTCATTCGCATCGGTTTGTATGTAGCTGGACGTTGAACTGATATTTTTTTTTATAAGATGAAGTGCCGCCGGATTATTAACGCAATTTCTTGAATATTCATTGCTATATAATGATGAAACGCACTTATTGATTCCACATTGCTGATTTTTTATGATTTTAGAAAGTGCGTATAAAGCGCGCATAGTAACAAATTTTTTATTAAAATGACTTTTTTCATCGGACTTGACCAATCAATAGTTCTTTTAAGTATTTAAGGAAAAAAAACGAATATAAAGTGTGCAAATAATGAACCGCGATGTTTTAAGATAAAAATTATCGATGATATCGTGAAATTTCAATAGGTGAAAATATCGTAAAATCAGTGGAATATTATTGTGGTGCCTAGAGAAATTCATTCTCCCACACTCCAGGATATATGCAGTTTAGACCGAAGTAATGGAAGACCTGAAACGGGTATAATGCGCTATCCTGCGAGGCACAATTTTGTTGCCGCAAATCGTTAGTCGTCATCGTTATTGCGGGAACTTTATCGTTACTTCTAGGCAGGACATGTAATATGTGTTCTTTATTACCTTATGTGATGACAAATTTGATTAACGATTCCGGTTGATGAGAATAGTATATGAACAAGTCTATTATCTAATTATATGTAACTGTCAGTAAATTTAAAGTAATAATTTGTACTTGATTCACGACAATATTTATCTACAAGTAATATCCACGCATTCAAGCCTATAATTTGGCGGAAATTCTATACAGCATGTACAGGATACATTCGTAAATTTCGTTACACACGTTACTCATAATTTATTTCCATCCGTTTGGGCAATTCGAATGCAACAACTAAATGGCCAAAGTTCGCGAGAATAATGACTTCTCGCTGAGACACGGGCGTCCACTGTAATTTTATATTGCGCACACGTCTGAACTACTTTCATCCAAAAAATGTCAACTCTATATAATTTTTTTAGTCTACTGCTTGGTCCAAGGACTCCACTCGATCGATGAACTTCGAAAGTCACGTTTATTATTATTCGGATATCCCAAAAAATCGAGAAATTGAGCGACGTGACCTGTTTTTGCTTCAACTTATATTATTCAGACACCAGAAGCACTATAAGTTTGAAACATATTTAATTAAAACGTGACCGACTGCAAAAAATTTTCGCCGCAAGTTTACAGCATTATTTCAGCTGTACCACAGCGGCTGAGCTCTCAGATCTAAAATCTCTCGCCGCGAGAATCGTGATCTCATTGTGCAGTAATATACAGCGCGAGGCAAAAACAACGGACTATTTGTGCTCTACATTTTTTTAAAAGTTTCTAAAGAAGACATTTTTAACTCGAGAGTAAAAGGATAAGCATCAGCGTTTTGCTGAAAGTGGTAAAAGTAAAGTACGACGTTTAAACACGCAAACGCGCATAAGTATAAATGTTAATATTTTTTTTAAATGTAGAACATTATATCTTTATCTGTTATATCTTGGATCCAATAAAAATATATTGCTAATATGATACCTGGCCAACAAGGAAAAATCAGTCAAAGTAGAGCTTCGACACCATCCATCATTCAAAATATGACAGTTATTTATCACGTCAAAACGAATAATATATACACAAGCCGGTCTTCTTGCACCGCTGTCATACAACCTCAGATTGACGCAGCCACAACGTCTATTTTTTCCCGCGGTCATTTATAATCAATCCAAACAATAAGGGAGGTGCACTTCTACATACGCTCCGAAAAGAAAGAAAAGTTTCATGTCGTAACACGATTTTCCACAGCGGATCGTTATACGTCCAGAGAGACAACGAGATCTCGACGGGACACAGCCATAGTTAACGCGCATACGAATCTAGAGAGCAGCAACGTAGCTATAGAGAGAGAGAGAGAGATCAAGGCGAAAATGCGGGACGCAGATAGCACAGCAGTCTCGGGTGAAGGTGAAGGATGTTCCGTGCACCGTATATCCACTTTCTCCAAGCTGAGCTCGCGCGCGCGCATGGGTTCAAAGGAGCCCGCAGCAGCAGCAGCAGCAGCAGCAACAGCAGCATTTATATGCCCTCTAATTCAGCCGTCTCGTATCTGGCGCGGGAATCGGATAACGATTGACCTCTCCTACGTGTCCACTATACTCGCGCCCCTCCCATCACTGTGTGTGTATGTTTTTTTTCGGCACAGGAGGAGCTATAGTGTTTCTCGCTGAGTAAAAGTGAAAAGGAGTATGTATGTATGTGTGTGTGTGTAAGCGTATAGAAGCTTCTCTTCCTCTATACGTGTAGTATATATACACACAGGCTATATAGTATGGCTGTAGGTCGGTGCGCGCGCGCGGAAAAGAAAGTTGATTACACGTATAGAAGAGCTAGCCCGAACGAAGCAACCGGTGTGCGCTATGCCGTCGTCATCATCATCCAAACATACGCGTGTATATATATTGGTAGGTATATACCATGGTGTAGCATGTACATCAGGGTAAGCAGTATGGTTTAATTGCCCGATGAGTGGCCTACGGATTCCAATTTTCACTTTTATAATTAAGAAGCCGATGGTGCTACGGTCGATTGTAATTTCGGCTTGTATAGTGCGTATATACATCTATAGAGTGTATCCGAAAGCTGTATACGAGTATATATCGAATATGATAGCAATCGATTTCGCTTCGATCAATAACTCCGTGTTTATTTGCTCTAGACGCGTATATATAGTTGAGAGTACGTTTATACAATGAAAGCCTTTCGTGTTTGTTTTTTTTTTCCTTTTCAGAGGCATACCGTCAGATTTTACTTTTCTTCCGTGCGCTGATATATATAACACTGCGTGCTATTATTAGACGTGGGTCGCTATTATATATACTCTCCCCGTGGGGATATAACGCTATTGAACAGAACGCAATCGAAAGTAAAAAGTGGAATACAAATATACGACGTTTCGCGCGAAATGAATGGCAATAATAGAGGGAGATTTGGAAGAATATATGTATATATATATATCCATGCCGTGCGTAAAAGTTTTACTACCATGGCTGTAAAATCGACTACAATGTGCACGTAAAAAAGTGTAACGGCCAACGAATTGTCTATATATCTATATATATGTATAACATATATACATACACTCGCACTGAACATTTCCCGCTGCCGGATGAAGTATAAATCTCTTTCCAAATTGAATAGAGTAAACGATGTATATATAGGCATTAGAAGGTTTGAAATTTGTAAAGAACCGAAAGTCATGCGACGGAGTATATCCCACGTTGCTAAAAGGCTTGTGTTTTCGAGGATCGGCACACCCGCGCGTAATGCCGAAATAAAGAGGGCCGTCATGCGCAATTTAGATGAAAGTGAGATTACCTATATAGGAAAGTGTAGAAGTTAAAAAAAAAGAGGAGCAGCAGCAGCAACAGCAGAGACTTTGTTCAGTGATGAAACGACCGACGCGGTGCCTGACGATGGTGACATCTGTGCGATTCAATTCTGTCCGCGATTAGGATTGTAAGCTGCGGTTTTGGCTTCGAGTGTTACGTACTTACGACGCGCGCGCGGTTCTCTTTCTCTCATTACGCTCGACATGTTCATCAGTCGAGGCTATTTCTAAAGAAAACGGTAGTGATGGCTCGAGGCGTGCCTTCGGTAATCGACAATTAATTATTTCTTTTTTTGTCAGGA
The DNA here is from genome assembly GCA_035583055.1 of Torymus tubicola. Lineage (NCBI taxonomy): Eukaryota > Metazoa > Arthropoda > Insecta > Hymenoptera > Torymidae > Torymus > Torymus tubicola. The sequence continues at coordinate 60,022 of JAWWEQ010040580.1, read as the reverse complement.
AGTGAAATTAATTTTTTTTTCATTCTTCATACGTATAGGGAGATTAGCGTCTAAAGGAGGCTTAAAATTTCTCTTTTGTATCATTCGAAACGATGATTAAACTGCGTTTTTGCGGGGCTATAGAGAAAAAAAGAACACGAGCGGCGCGCGATGCTTTTTCTATAAACGAGCGAGCGTGATGTAACGTTATTCATTCAAAAACAAACGTGCGGTTAGACGATCGCGATGCAAGAACACAGCTCAAGTTCAACGACTCTCTCGATATATATACCTGAGTCGTCGAGCTCGCAGATCGTCGCCAGAAGTTACGACATCTTTTCAATTTTCTTAGCTGTGTAGTTAGTTGACATTAGTCGCAGGAAACTAGGGGCGGAGAGAGGAAAAGAAAGGATCGATAATGCATAGAAAATTAGAGACATAGTTTACGAGGAGACGAAAAAAAGCTTACGGGTCTATTAACCGCGCATACGCGCGCGCTTTATGGGAGGATATATAAATAATAATTACACGCTGGTTATATTGATATCTTTGAATAAATTATATACGCGCCGGTTGGTTATAATCGAAAATCTATACTTTGCGGAACTCTGCGTATATAGGCATTATTAAACGGAACTTAATTTACTGAATATTCGGAGACAAATTAGATGAATTTAATGGCTAGCGAAAAAAAGGTTGCCGCTAAAATTGCTATTTTCGTTGGTCATATAAACAAAATTTCCTAGTCCCCGCAAAACGCAAACTTCATTACCATGATTTTCGCTCAACCTAGACACGTTTAGGTGTGTATATCTATATAGGCGCGAACCCAAAGATCGCGCGAGAGCATTACACCCGCAATATTAGACTCGCTCACGTTCGCGCGTTGTAAACCGCGACTTTCATGCAAATGTTCTCTCCCTCTCTCTCTCTCTCACCCACGTGCAAGCAGGTGAAATTCCCAAATAGACACAGGCGCATAGTATACGCGCGATGGCATTTATTACAGTACGAAAATGGCATTAATCAACGTAGTACAGCGCTGTTTCCGATATTCCTTCCGTTTTTCGTGATCCAAGCGCAAGTTTCCTGTTTATTTATATATATATATATATATATATATATATATACGCACAGTGCACGCAGCTATATTCCACACCGGTTAAAACGGAAAGTGACTGCATCTCTTCTTGATGACCCCATCGTAAACCGCTTTGCGAGTTTCTCTCAACGGTATATGGCGTGCTCGTGAAGGTCGAGATGCTTGTATACGTTATACGAAGGAAGGACGTATCTATACAACGATTTACGGCAGCATAATCAATTCTACCGTAAGAACCGCGCGCGACGCTCGCTCTGAGTGGATTTTCCAATTGCGAGAGAGGCGCGCGTCATCGGATGCACTCGTAAGAATGACTTTCCGCGTGTAGATATGTATACGCGCTTTTTACTGGATATTCGAGGGAAAAAAAAGAAAGTTTTAGAGATTGTGTGAGAGACTTTTCGTCGAAAAATTATGTCGGATGTGACTTTGGAGTTTTTCCCGAAGTAAAAAAAAAAAGAAGCCGTGTGGGAAAAATACTGGTGGTCTTTATAACTAGTGTGATACAAGAGCCAAGATAAAAGGTTTTTTAGTTTTATATTTATATGTACAGCTATTTTCGGTATTAAGGCGCTTCATTAATGCTTTTTCTTCGGAGAAATAGGAACGCATTTGTTAAAAGTGAAAAGACCGTTACTTGAGTTATTGTCCAATTCGAGGGAATGTTTTAAATTGGAAATGCGTTTGATGAATTTGAAGCTTTCACGATAATTTGAGTCAGTAGGCCGCGTAGTCGTAAAGAAATGAGCTGCGAAATACAGTCTTCCAATGTAAGGAGTAATTGAAACATAAAAACTCAGCTGGTAAACTGGAATCTCGTTTGTTTTCCATTGCCAGGGGATCTTATACCAGTTTGCTGTAATCGACAAATAGAGAGAGAGCATGTGCCTGATCAAAATGTCCTTCTATATATCTAATTTATATATACTCTGAATGATTCCCAGGCTCATCAATACATTACATGCATATAGCATTGCATAATTGGCTCTGATTGCCCTACAAGTGAAAGTTTTTAAAATATAACTTCCATAATTAAGCCCAAAGTATTCATCATTATACACACGAGCTTATGTCAAAAGCGCACCAAGACGCGCGCGCGCGCGCGTGTTATACATTTTAAAAAGAAAGTCAGCGCGCGTTTTTTTGTTTATCATTAGGTAAGCGCTAGTCCAGCCATGAGATACCAGTCATAAATAATAGCGAAACATTCCAGAAAACTGTGTATCCCATTCGTAAGAAAAAAAAAATACATCGCTAAATTATGGATCTCATTAAGCGGCCTATTGCCTCAAGGGGAAAACGCGATAAACTTAATAAGACCTACACACGGTCAGCATACATGTATGTATACATATATATATACCAACACCTTTACACAGCACAGAGTCATCCGGGGTACGTGGAAAATGTGCCTGCCTGGAGCATCGAGATGGCCAGCACTTTCTTTTTGTACACAAGGCTTATATATATATATACATGTATATGTGCGCGGACATTATATTGCAGCAACGCCAGAGGCATCTTAATTTCGCCCGTGAACCTGGCGTGTCGAGCAGCTAACCTACCTATCGCCACTCGGTTTTTTGCAAAAACAATGTCGCAAAAGACACTGTATGGGGTTATTCCACTCTCTAGTAAAGTATCTCTTTGCTGTGGCCGAGCGCCGGAAGCGATTATAGAGCGCGGTGTGACGACGAGCGAGTGAAAAAGCGCGCCCGGCACCACGAAGAGAAACGCGAAAGTCCTCTAGTGTGCTGGATATATACATAGGTATATAGATAATGAAACAATAAAATGCCGATTAACGGGGATTATTATCAAAACGACTGAGAGATACAGAAAAAGTGTGTAAATCAACGGAGGTTTTGTCTTCTCGGTATATATATGTACCGATGTAAATGAACGCGGCGGATACAATAAAAATGATGTCGACGGACGGAATCGACAGCTGAACTGTTGTTGTATACCGTCGCTTTCGAGCGTGGCGAAAGAAACCGTCGTAACTCATTGCGGGCTATCCTCGCGCAGATCCATTTCATCCTTTTTTTTTCAAACAGCCCAGCAGTGCATGCGAGTGGTTTTGTATAGGAAAAAGGAGGCATTAAACGGTGCGCGCGCAGCGGTTTTTACTACGCGTGCAAAACAGCGCGAGAATAATGCCCGTACGAAGCCTATTAGTCGAGACACATCCTTTCCTAATTTATGCGGCATGTCGCAATTAGTTGCTGCAAGGGGAGATATACATATATTCGTTTCTGGAATTCAAATAAAACAAAATTGCGTTCGACGCGAGAGTATAGAACACTTGATGCATTAATTGTTCAGCTCTTGGTAATAGATCTTTCTCGCTTGCACTTATGCTCGGGTACACTTTCACTAGATGTTTAGTAAATGATATTTAAACACTCGCAGGTTACGATAAATATTATTCAGTGAGGTGCGATGAAGCGGAGAGGAAAATCCAAGTCATTTTAATATATCGTGCAACTTTCTCGAGCGCGGAGAGAAGATTCTCTCTGAAATAGTTTTTTTTTTTAATTCGCGTGTATATAAATTCGTCCCGGATACCCGCAAGCTCGAAATTTCAAAGTCTAATCAGAGATAGTGTAGCTGTACACCTGCGTTTAGCATATATACTAAAGTGAATTATAAACTAAGATCCACACGTGCGAACACTAACGCCAACTACACGAGCTGCTAACTTAATGAGCGCAAAAAATCTTGCGATGATACATCAACGATAAATTGACGGACTGTATTAAACGTACATTTATATACCTATATATACATGTGTATAGGTAAATGTATACACCTGCGAAGACATCAATACGAATCCGTAGAATCGGCACGAGCTTCCTATTTGTAAAAATGTCATTAATTAGTAGCATACGCGCGTCTCCTTTCACTCGGAATATAAACATACGTATAAAATAGCAAAAGGCGCGCGTGCGCGCTTGCAACGATTGACGGCGAAGGAAGAATATCAGCTGAGTCTGGGGATTCGACGAAAGTAAGAGGCGCGCGTATGTGTCGTAACGTAGAAAAAGCAAGAGAAGAGCTACGACGATAAAAATGCAGAAAACTGGCCGCTACGGCGTGAGTTCGATGCCTCCCCCCGATATGTACCGAGCGTTAGAGATGTGCAGTGCGCACGTTAGCGGTAAATCGCGACTGTATACCGCCGGCACAACTATTTGTCGTGTACGTCGAAAGTCGAGCGTTAATGCGCAACGGCCGCCGAGGGATTTCTCCTCTCCGCGCGTACCGGTCGACGAACTCACGTGTACAGCTGCAGATTTAAGTGTGTATATATATATATACACACAAGTCCTCCTCTGAACTTTGCTTCTATATTTATCTAAGGCACGATCAGCGTCGATATCTTCTCTGTCCAATACTATATGCACGTCTTCTTTACGCTTGAGCAATCGGAAGTAACAAAAAGCCCGGCGTTCTTTTTTGTGCCAAGGTGTCACTTTCTTCCGCATCGTATACATCTTAATGGCCAATCGGAAAAGCGGTCATAGGCGTTGCATCTCTGCATAATTCTTTAATAAATCGTCATACTCACGGCGGGAAACCCGTTGCTTCCATATACCGATCACTTTCTCGGCCGCGTGCGCGCGCACGCGCGCGAGGTAATCCACGTACTTTATCCACGAAAATAGAAAACTTTCTAATTCTTTTGCATAATAAAACGGACGCGCGAGCTGGTGGTGGCGATATGTATAGAAAAAGCTTAGATTGTGGTGACGGTGACGACGTTATATACACAATTCGGGTATCCGAAGAAGCGACGAAGCGTTTCGTGGTTAAAAATATATTGTGATTGCGGAAGGCTAATAATCCCTTACGTAATTAGCATCAATTAGCTCTTGAAATGTAGCACGATCCCCTCTCGATTTTTTTTTCATCTTCTTTTCCATAACGATCCATCGCTCACTGATACCCGGGCGTGAGCGATCGATCCATCGATCGATACCATAATCGGTTGCTTCGAAAACGATCGAGTCACGCTCACTCTCCGCAGGGAAACCACGATCTCCGCGGAGACGCGCGTTTTTCGTGAAAGCGACGATGTATCGTGCGTTGAAAAAAAAAGTAAGAGACGTAACTGACCGAGTTGCGTGTCGATCTCGAGAACGATTCGGAGAAGTATGTGTATGTAAGCGGGGGACAGAGCGCGAGTCTTGGAAATCGATTGTCTTTTGACGTGGTCGCGGCTTCCGGCATTGTCATTTACCTTCGCGATCCGTCAAAAGTGAGCTTGTCAGTCGAGAGAGTGACCGATGAGCTGTGCTGGCTTGTTAACTTCTCGGGTGTCTCAGCTTCCGTCAGCTAGAAGTAACAAGTATCGGATGAATGGTTTGACCGACTTATAGGTAGGGTTATAGAGAGGTGTCATATATAAAAGAACGATATTTTTGTTATTATTTAATGGTTTATTCTAAGAAACTAGGAAAACCGTGATTATATATGGTTAAGTAACTATATAAGGACACTCATGCAGTAACTTAAGTAACATGTCTTACCGCATCGGGTTTTTTCTACTTAAAGCTTAGCGCTTCTAATTAAACTATTTCAAGCACTTGAAAAATTTGAAGCACTCTTTTCTTGCTTCCTATATCATGTAGTTTAATTATACCATTCCGACAAAGATACAAGTTTTTATAAAATAATGGCAATAACCGTTTTAATCGATTGACTACCAAGAAGTATTCAACCATAAAAACGTCGTAATCTTTTTCTATAAATGTTATAATAAACTTTATAGTGGAAAAAGAAGCATAAAACCAGTTTACCAAGGATCATAAATATGACAACATTTCATCTACCGCAGAAAACTCTAAACCGGAGCATGAACTCTTCACCGAAACTAAAAGTACATCAACCTGCGTGCCATTGTGCGAACCACCGAAGCGCTGCTCTTTACACGCGCGTGTATATATGTGGCTCCTTGCTGAGCGCTTAGTACAGAATAATAGCCTCTCTCGTGTATATAGCGACGTGTGTACACGGTGACGCGAGGGCGAGAAAAGGCGTTCTAATTGAATCGACGTTATTACGCCGGGTGGCTTCCTGCGCGCCGCTCTTTCGACACAAGAGTGTGTATGTATGTATATATCTATATGTGTATGGCGCGAATTCACGCCGTTGCCATTGTTATAACGCTCGCCTTTCCGTGCATTTCTCTGATGAGAGGCAAAACTTTCTATAGCGCGAGCGCCAAGAGACCTGATTCGCCACCGGTATGTGTGTATATATATATATACGATGAGTAATTTCGTCATATACATATTCTCGTGTCGGCGCGTAATATGAAAAAAAAAACAGTGCGTGGAGTAAGCGCAGGATATCTTTTTCTGGCGCATCTCGGCCTCGTTAGCGTGCGCTCTTCGTGTATATATGATACATCTCCATTATTTTGTATGGCGTGTACATTTCATACATTCGCGCGACCAATTTTTCGTTTTTCACGCTCGAGAATTGCGACGTGTGTACCACTCACTGCAATAAAAAAAAAAGATATTGCAATATAAAATGCCATATCGTGTATTTTGAAACAACGAAAATCACAACTCGCTTCTTTTTCTCTCTCTCTCGACAATTACAGCGAACGAATTTTAACGAGCACTGTGGGCAGTTAGTCGCGGCGAGTATAAACCGCGAGATGAAAAGCCTCCCGCGATAAAGAGCAGAGTTGGGACGTAGTCACGCGTGGAATCGGCGAATCGGTGCGCGCGGGGTAAACGAGCCGTTCGCTCGCAACACTTCCTGATTACGCACGCTCGAAAAGAGCCAACTCTCCGCTGCATGGACGTTTATCTCTTTCGCGAGAGCATCCCACGACTGGCCGCAGCGCAACAAGGTGTATCGAATCGCTGCACGACTCGGATTAGACGCTTGCCCAACGAGAGCAGCAGTAGCCGACTCTCTGCTGCGCTTTCTCTCTCTCTCCCTCGCGCGCGTGCATGCATTGCGAAATACCGTGGAAATTTGACGGTAAATAATTTGCCCATAAACGTGAAGGTGCTCGTATACGTGTGTATGAGTGTGCGAGATGTGCGCGAATTTTCACGATGAAATACGCTACATAGAGCGCGCAAGGTAGTTATAGACGCGTTGGGTTACCGATGGCGATATATAAGAAAGCTATAATTAATTATTAGAAATACGACGCTGCAAAGCGTGTACAGGTTTATTCCTCATCCTTTAAATTTAAAATTACTGATGTTGATTATTAATAACGTTCGTCTGCAATGCTAGATAGAATCAAACGTCTAATCGAGAACATTTGTCATTTCAGTTCCAAACCCGTGCGCCAGTTGACCTCCGCCCCCGTCTCTCCGCCTCTCAGCAGACGCAGATCCTGAGCGATGTGCAGCAGCATCAGCAGTTCGGCTTTGCATCTGATGCGCCGTTCTCCACCCAGACACCTAATACTGGTAGTTTCTCGGAGTCGAATAGCACGCCATTTTCTTCGATCGCGCGCTATAAAGTAGACCGTAAGAAACAGAACCAGCAGATCCAACAACAGCTGCAGAGTCTTCAGCATCGTATTCAGCAGCAACAACAGCAGATCAACACGCAACTGGGACAGACATTCTTGCAGACCGCTAGCCCAGTGTACCAGCAGCAAGCTGCCAATCTGAAGGAACAGTTCCACTTCAATAGCTTCCAGCCTAATAACAACTACCAACCACTACCCCCAGTGCCACTGCAGAACATCCAGGGAGATTTGACGCAGCCAATTTACAATGACCCGCAGAGCCAGCAACTGCAGGAGTACTATGAGAAGCAACGGCAGTTGGAGCTTTTGCAAAGACAAAGAGAGCAGCTGATTCTGGAGCAACAAGAGCTGAGACGTCAGCAGGAATTGTTGAGGTTCCAGCAGGAACAGTTGAGGACCACTATCTTACCAACTACGACAACTGCAGCTCCATCAAGTTCCGAAACTACAAGTTCGTCGTCCAGTCCTAGCACCACTCCGTCATCCGTCTTGCTTTCGTCCCCTACCGCGAGGAGGATTACTCCATCAGAGAATGACATCTTCCTGCGTGCCATTGCTACGCATCAGAAGAAATTCACCACGACTGCCAAACCAGCTACCTCCGGCCAAAAGGCTCGTCAGGAGCGCGTCCAGGATTCTCTGAATGAGCAGGCCATTCCCAAGGACCTTCTCGCTCTGATCCAGGCTCAGCAGAATCAGGCCGTCCAAGCTGGCAAACCCAAGCCCCAGATCAAGGTCATCTATCAGACCGAGAAGCCAACCACTACCAAGGGAAAGTCCTCATCCTCGTCCATCTCCTCGGAAAAGGACTTACTCTTAAAACAGCTTAAAATTGCACTCGCCCAATCTGGTGTTGATGACAAAGAACGCAACGTCACCACCCGTGACATTGTCCTACCCAACGGCAAAAAGCTGCAAGTCATCCATGCACCCAATGGTCTGCCCTCGAATGTTGGACCTACGACAACGATCAAACCGCCCAAGGCCATCTTCGACGAGATTACGAAGGGAGTTGTGCCACCCGGAGCTGATTTTGAACTTCTGAGACAAAATGGAGAGAAACTTGAGGAATTGAAGAACCCGCTGCCTAACCAACCGGCCAAGAAGGTCACGTTCGTCGTTCTTGAGGAACAACCTGACGGAAGCTACAAGGTTAGTTATTGATACATAATCTAGTTTTAATAATACTTAGCATATTTTTGTTACAATTGGAAATATGAAGCTTTAATAAATATTAATAACTAATCATAGTAGTTTATATAATTTATGTTATGACATATGAAATAGCATTAATTACATATAATCATCAGTAATACTCTTGACGATTATTTCCAAATGTAAGTTATTAGTGTAATTGATGTTGTGTTAGAAAATTATTAAATTGACTGAGTTTAATCTATATAATTTGAATTAAAATATAGGATTTGAAAAAGTACAGGGGAAGCAGTATGATACTACAATACTGCTGACTTGATCTTATTAATCAAATTTTGTTATCATTAAAAAGAATGAGTACTCTGCAATAGTATAAATTTTTTAAATTTAATCTTAGGTTCAAGGTGTGAAGGGAAATGTTGACAAGGACAACTCTGATGTTGATTCGATCGTTGAGCGCATCAAGAAGGGCGAGCTCAAGCTCCCTCCCAGCAGCAAATCTTACCCATCGTCAACCGCCACCCCTAGCACGGAACGCACGGAGCGCACGCAATCTGTCGAATCATCCGACGTCGCCGTCAATACCCTACCAACAACCTTCCGTCCAACTGTTCCTCCTACGACTCGCAGCCCCCAAGTCTCCGTCTCGCCCAACTCTGTCTCCTCCACTGACAAGTACGTGACCTCTGCTTCCTCCATCTCCGGCCACGTGCTCAACGCTATCAGCACGACTGCCAAACCCGCGGTTAGTCGCGTGACCGTCAAGTACCCATCGAGCCTCTCTAGCATTTCTGGAATCGACAGCAATGAAATCGTCTCCTCGACGACGCCCGCAAGTTTCAGCCACTCGAGTAGCTATGTTGACTTTAGCACCAGGCCTGTAACTCCTCCGCCAGTACCGAGAGTGTCCACTTATAGTACGCCCAGCCAAAGCTATACGAATAATCGCGAGAGTCTGTCGAACTTGCTCAGGAGAGAAGGACTTTTCGCCATGGCCAAGTACCTGAGGCAGTCGGGATTGGATACTGTGCTCAATGAAACTGGTAAGAGACTGTTTTGTATTATTTATGGTCGTTCTCCGGAAAATAAAATGTTATAAATTTTTTTTTGCCTAGCGAGCCAAAAGCACCACTTTTATATGCACCACGGGAGCAAACAAAGAATGCCTCAGATCACATGTTTATCACCTGAGCCGAAGGCGAGGGTGATAATTTGCCTGCAATCTGGGACATTCTTTACTTTTACTCCCGAGGTGCATAATATACTATTTTAAACTTTGTATACACACTAATTTAGTCATTCAGTATTTATTACTAAATAATAAAGCACTGAATTTAATTTTTTCTAACAGTAACAAAAACTTTTAGTATAATGAAACAAATGAAATCATATAATTTGTAAGATTGGAAATAGGACTAATTTCAAAATAAGACCGACCTTAAATTCATTATTTCCACAACTGATGCACTTTTGATAATTAAAAAAAAAAATCTCTGATAAACGCGATTTCATATAAGAAAAACATTTTTAACGTTTTATCTATTAGTTTACAATTGTTGATAAAAGTTCTTGGATTGCATAATTTTTACGAGAAAATTATTAGGACCTAGTTTATGGGCAGTAAAAGTTCAATCTTCTCAGAACGTCTTTCTTCCTTATACATAAAAGAGTCCATGAAAATGTCTATTCAATTCCGATCTCATTCAAAGCTATAAATGAGCGGTCACGTTTCAAGCGTTAGAATGACTAATGAACAATGAATAATGAATACCCGATGGCAGCTCAACCAATTACGATTTGATCTACTACTACTTCTGGCTAATTGAATAACAGATTAGCCCATTTCCGCGATCGCCGCTCATCCACGATTCCTCCGAATATCCCAGAATCCAAAACGTCGCGTCTCTTTACATTTCAAAAAGCTTCCACAACAAACAAATTCCCCCCATACTTTCCGCCTCACTTTCCTCCGCGCCACTTATCCCACACTTACACATACACTCACTCGCTCGGTGTATAAAGGAACGTGCATCGATTATCAGATCGCGGATTGGCTTCCGCAGCGCGTTCCCTCTCCTCTCGTTCTCACGCGCTCTCACGGGAACTAGCAAAGCGATATAGAGTGGGGGAGTACATATATATACACGTATATATACATGTGTGTATGTATATATGAGTTTCGTCAGGCTTTTTAATGCCCAAGCTCGCATAGGGCTCGGCTCTTGCCAAACGGCCGATTCGCAATCTAATTACCTATCCGCTAATTATCACCGCGCGATCCTTCGTTATTTCATTGTTCGCGTCGCTTAGGGGGCGAATTAACGGCCCCGCGTATATATATACATAATCGTCGCGCGGCCTATGCGCGCGTCGTCTCGCGGATGTGTATTATACTTTCCCGCGTGAGCGAACGAACGCGTAAAGCTTTCGCAAGCAGGTATAATAGTTCAAGCAGGGTTCTATAACTTATATGACCTCATATGCAGGCGAGTATATGGCGCGTGAGTTTTATTTGTTGGAAAAAACAGTTATTTTGTACGCTAGAGCTCGTTACTCCTTGCTCCAGTCGATTCGTTAAGACTGCTTTCGGTGACATTTATGGCCTCGTTAAAAGAAAAATTGTTTTTTAAAGTGCCAATTGTGCTATACACTTGGCTTCTCTCTCTATATATACGATCTCTGCAACAGATAATACCATTATTAATTAATTAATCATGAAAATACAGAACGATATTTCAGCCATCGGGTTGGAAAATCACGCCGACGCGTGTAATTTCTGTAATTTCTTCATCGAATTACACTCTATTCTCTACTCTTCGTGCACTTCGTCTCGGAGCACTAAAAATAGGTATTACCGAGATTAAGGTTGCGTGTCGAACGCTCTCTCGCGCGCCCGCACAGTCGAATCATATTAACGCAGCTCGTAATCGGTCGGGAAAATTGAAACGTTGATCGTTCGCATTGCGCGTTCCTCGACAAACTATTAGTTTTTCCGTGCGGCGCTTAATTACGTCCGTTCTCATAGGCATTCACTCTCGTTAGCTGCTAAATGATAATACACCCACAATGCGCGCTTATTGTTGACTAATACCTAATAAAGCGTTGTCTAAATGCTCGACTGTTTTATAAAGTACGCAGAGCGGTGTCTTTTCACAATGCGCAAAACAATAGCAATTAATAAGCGCGCCAAGCGATTGCGTGCGGATGGAGACGTTGAAATTTTGATTGTGTATAAGTTTTTGTTGTTGTTGTTGTGCGCAGGTCCCTACACGATATTCGTACCGACTGACAAGGCTTTCAGGACTCTGTTGGTGCAACTTGGTGGACCCGAGAAAGCCGAACAGAAGTTCCGTGATAATCCACGACTCCTGAGTGGTGTAAGTAGATTTCTCATAGATCGACGCGAATAAAATCGTAATATAGCAATTATAACATTGAGAAAAACATTTACTTCACTTAATGAAATGTTTAATCAGAATTTCACAAGAAAATATTTAGTCGAGCCAATTAAATTTGTTCTTAACGTAATAATGTACTTGCTTTATGGAAACAATTTACGAATCAATTGAATAATGCAATGCTGATGCTATAAACAATTCATTTTCTTTTCTGCGGTATTGTTTTACTAGAACGATCTATTAATACATTTTATCGCAAGTAAAGTAAATACACAAACTTGAAAATAACTTAATTTTAATTAATTTACCTAATTTTTTCATAATCAACAATCGAGTGACAATTATGCTAATATTTCCAAAATTTGAGAAAGTTCAAGTTTATTTGTGCCTTGAATAAATCATGTCCAATAATCCATTTTGACAACAATGCACAACGAAATGCTCAATTGGATAAACTATGTTTTCAGCTACTTCTCCACCACGTTGTCCCGGGAGCTTTTAGAATTGAAAGCTTGCAGGACGAGATGACGGGCGTGAGTCTCGCGGGAACGCAGCTGCGCGTCAACGTTTATTCTATGCACGACCACGAGTGGAACGACATCAAGGTAACGTGAATATTTTAAAATTTGTATATACACACATACTTTCGAGGTTTTTATTATTTACTCGCTTTCTTTTAAACATTCGCGGTCATGTAGCGTTTATTCAAGATAAATAATGAAATGCTTAGAAAGTTTTGTAAAGAAACTGCACATACCATATTATTAAGTATGAAATACAGACACGAAAAGAATAAAAATAAGTATATGAATGTTATTGAAAGTGAATTACTTAAACTACAAATTATAACAGAAAATGGCCAAACAAATACTTGATAAAAATACAAAGGGAATTTTTCATTGTTTTATATATATGGTATTACTCGGCGAGTAAATTGGTGCAAAAACGAAAACTAGCAGTGTGTGTGTATGTGCGAGCGCGAAACAACCAGTTTCTTCCGAATTTCTTATTACCATTTTCTTAGAATACTTCAAGTTTAACTCTTTCGTGGTAAAGAAAGCCGCGAAAAATGCGATTGAAGCTTGCGAAATTAAGAAATACATACGTACGCGCTACGTATAAATATATGCAATAAATATACGTCTGACCAGACTCTGCCATTATCCACTCGGATATACGTTTACTTGTATTTTTAACGCCAAGTCGGACGGGAGGCCCGCACATATATGTGAATTGCAATGGCATTCTCCTCTTTCTCTTTGTGCCGTGGCTACTGAAACTCTATAGTATATTCAAATTTAGATCCCACGGGCGTTAGCGCTGAAAATTATACATTGTTCTGACAAATATCGCGATAGGCCGCGACTTTTCGAAACTCAATTATAATATAATGTTATTTGGAAATAGCTTGTAATTAAAACCGTGTGAATTGTAATAGATCTTCTTCGGTTAACCATATATAGACTTACATAAAACACATTGTTTCACGCAAAAAAGCATCGAAATCGAAGATCCGAAAGGTCAACTGTTCAGTTCCCTTTATACGGGTACGGTAACAAGCTTCGTTACTAGAATCTGCAGTTCAACCCACTAGAGCAGCGAGTCTCGATAAGATCTTTTACATAATCTACGGCGTATTTCCGCCAGTTTTACAATCCAAATCAGAGGCCGATAAAAAAGGACATTTCTCTTTCTCTGCGAATCAGGTGACGACGGTGAACGGAGCTCGGGTAGCGCCCAACAAGCGCGACGTGGAGATACCCCAGGGTCTGGCGCATGCCATCGACCGGGTCATGTTCCCCCTGCCGGTTGGTGACCTCGTGCAGACTCTCCAGGCTGATCGTGAGCGCAGGTTCTCCAACTTCTTGAAGCTCCTGCATGTCTCTGGACTTGAGGAAATGCTGTCTGGTGAGTAGTACTATTATTTAAACGTATATGTATTGATTAATTGAGCTGGGGATGATGAATGTACACGTATTGTCGATGTTACGTAATAATTAGTTGCAAAACATGAGAGAAGGAGTAAGAGAGAGAGTAAAACCTGTTATTTATTTTTTTTTTATATCGGAGAGTTTAGAGAAGAAGACGTAAAAATTTAATGCCGTTATTGCATCGACTTTCACTGATAATCTATAGTATGTTATTTTAGTGTTTTCATGCTTGATTACACGCGAAACATTATAATTTGGCGTATTTTATCGATTGAATATTAAAATGCAATGTTTTAAGACACAGAGTATAAATCGTCAACTAAAATAAAGCGCGCGCGGTTCTCGAAGAAGACAAAAAAAAACTCCTCCAAAGTTATGGATTCTTTATGATGTAACAACGAAATCATTACTATTATCACTCGAAAATTAAGCGATACTTTTAACCGGCGATTAGCTCCATCCAAAACGCACTGTTTACAAAATATGCAACCGTTGAGAAAAAGTATATACATATATACACATATATATACATCTACGCGCTCGAGCTCGCGCGGGTTGTCTAAGTAATAGTTCAATTACGAGTCGGCTAACAACTGGCATTCGCGTATAATTCGAGGTTTGCTGCACAGCTCGAAGTAGCGCAACGTCGCCGCCGCGGTACAATGATCTCTCTCTCTCTCTCTCCCTCTTTCTCCTGATTGCCTAATCTTAAGAACGCGTTCCATCGCGGCCTCAATTCTGTCATTTTCGCATTTTTCCGAGCGACATTATCGAATCGACGACTGCTAGTTAGCCGTGGCGCTAAGTTTATTACAGCCTCACGGGTGTATATATATAATGTAGTGCGCTACCGACGCCGCGCTACCGTCGTACTGCTATTTACCGCCGGGTGAAAGTGGAACAAACGAATTATTTTCGGTGTCATTTGAATGGCCGGGCGTGAGGATTTTTTCCTCTTTATTTTCACCGCTGCTCTCGAGATTAGCTCGTGTTCCCGCAAGCGCCCGCGCACGAATGTTCGCGGGCATTTCCTGGACTTCTGCATTACGTGATTGACACATAAAATTCGGCCGAAAGTCTCGGGGTTTCTGGTTTCTCACCACGATTCTTATATATATATGGCGTTAAATATTTCAAAAATTTATCTCAGCTTCGTGGAATACGTGTTAAATTGATAATATTGCGGGATATTTATTTCGAAAGAAGCTTAGCCGCAAACTTTTTCGTCGTATTTTACCAATTTAATACCATATTTTTCACGTGCCACCACGTAAAAAATTCATTCAATAACTCTACTCCTCGTGGTCTCGGTTACAAAGAATACAGATATACTTCACTTATTACGTCCACGCGCGCAAAAAAAAACTTTGTTTTCGACTTTTACTAACGTCGTCACACAGGGTAATTCCACCCTAACGACCCCTTGACAATATCTCATCGACTTAACGGCATTCCGCGCACCCCATAAATTTCCAATACGTGGTGCGCAGCAGTTCTTGACCTTATATAGATAAAACTTATATATAAACGCTTGCATAACCCTGTGAAAATATCTGTTACGCACGCGTATAGGTACGAAGACGTTCACGGTGTTCGCGCCGACGGACGCTGCGTTCGTTGAAGCAGCGACGAAGAACGGAGGCACGCCGATCTGGCAGGAATCAGATGGTCCTGAGGCAGCCAAGGAACTCGTCCTGAGGCATCTCATCCCTACGACCATGTACACCGCTGGTATGAGGTACTACCACCAGAAGGAGACGCTCAGGGCGCAAGCGCCTGTGCAGATACAGAAGACTGGCGGTGAGTCCATTATATTATATATGTTTATATACAACCTACGCTTCTCCCGGTTACAATGGGATTCTTTCTCGACGACGACAACGACGCTTTTATATGAAATATGAGGGCGACGGTCGGGAAATAATAGTGGGAACTTTACTCCAGAGGACTTTTCAATTTATAACGGCGTGCGTTATATATAGAGACAATATATATAGCCTATAGCGCCTGTGGCTATTTCGCAAAATAAATGGATCGAATTGGCGAAGAGAGAGAAGGGGGGGGGGTTAAAGAAACAGGTAAATAGCCTGTCTGGCATCTTGCATTACAATCGATACTTACACACGTAAATACACGGATAGACAGCTGTGCAGCGCAGCATTGACACTGCGCTGCGCTTGAGTATATCTCTTTCCCATGGTTTTCCATATTCTCCGCGAGAGCACAATCGCGCGGCAATAAAAGTGATTTCCCGTACACTCCATTACACAGCCGTCCCTCTCCATCTCGTTTCGACGTGATTAGAGCGAGCAATGGATATATAGGCGCGCGCGACGTAACTCTTTTTCCGCGCGCTCTCGTCTCTATTTTCACGCTATCTCGGAGCGATCCTTTGCAACACGCAGCCTTACTCATTCGCACACGTACGTACGTATATATACAGAGCCTAATACATACATATATATATACACTTGCCCAGTCAGGGGGCGGAGAAATAGGTCGGTGAATGTCGAGTATATATATATATATATATCCACTCGCGCGTGTGCGATCGTCCGTTGCCCTGTGCGCTCGGTCACTTCCATTTATTAGCCGTATATACGTATACGCGATGCTTGCGAAATATCGTATACGCGAATATTCCACAGGCACGCGAGTACAGTCTGCCCGCGAGAAAGTGATCCTCGAGCTCGAGCGATCCTTATATTTCGCAATTCATCCTCCGCTCTTATATACCGAGGTCGGACGCGCTCTGTGTTTTGGACACTGAAAAGTCCTTTCGAAATGCATGATAGTGGTAGCGTGGATTAAATAACAAATCGTCCGCGCGTGCGCATCCTTGGCGGTCGCGTCGGCTGCATTTTATTCGAGGCGTATTACGCAGTTTAAGTGTTTGTGTATACGGGGCTATATGCGCTTTTTTCGAGTGTGTAGGTTAATGGGAGGGAAATAAATAAATGTAACGAGGAGATTGCGTCAGGTATTTTTACAATTCCACCGGGAATTATCTTTATACGCAGGCAAATAAAGTTAATTGAGACGTTTTGCTGTGGCTTATTCTTCATCCAACATATACATATACAGTACTCGGTAACTTATAACGCGTATATCCGTATCGCGAGCATTGATCTTTTGGCTGTAGCGAAGCAATTAAGCCAACGGGCAAGTCAGTTATTAGATTAGCTATGCTATATGTCGTATATATATATATCGTTTTGTAATAAGTCTTAATATTGTGATTTCGCGCTCGAGGCTGTAAAATTTTTTAATCGCCGCATATACACGCATGTCTTCCGCGATGTTAAAAGCTTATACACTCACATACATCGCCGAAAAAACGTAAGAGCTGTTTACGAGGTAGAATCGAGAACTCGCCTATATAGTGACTGAGTCTCTGTTATTAGAGAGCGTATATATAGCGCAATATTAAGAATAATTTACATATTTAAAGAGCAATGTACACAAAAACGGCTTTGAACTAATTTGAAGGGGAAAATTACGCGCTCTGAGACTTGTACGCGCACGCGGTTTTGAGAAAATGTTTCAGTTTGAGCGGTCCGGCACATTGTTCGCGGCTTAATCATACGTATAATTTGGGAACTTAGAGAAATATTTTTACGTCGAAAGGGTCGCGGTCGCTCATTAGATCTCTCGCGTAATTACGGCTATATGCGACGTTGGACAAAGTATGTGTAGTTCGTTATGATAAAATGCGAGGCAAATATTATATTATATATCGTTACGCAAGGCTTTTTGTCGCTACGTGTTATAAAACTAGATTAGACGCGCAGTGTAAAATTGGTCATAAATATGCTTATTATATGTTATTTAGTCAAAAATTTTGTCGTAGATTGGTACACCAAATTCGCCTAATTATGCTTGTATTAAGTGTTTAGTAAAACAATTTATATTTAAATATATGAATTAAAATATGATATTAAATTATAATGTTCGCGTTGTGTAAATAAAGAAAAAAAAATCATAATATTACATAGTAGAATTAGGTTTCTTTTTACGTCTACGCTCTTCTACGTTTAACTAGCGCTTTTTACTTTTTGACGAAAATTAGTTTTATGTATTTAGAAAACAACGCAATTAAACATATTATTTTCTTAGTTAACTCAAAATAATCAGTGTTTTAACGCTTTTCTTTAAATAAATATATTATATAATATCCAATATTATATTTTAGTATAGATATAAAATAGGTAATAAAAAAAATAAATATCTTTATTAACTTATTATTGTATTAAAAAGCTATGAAAATGGGTTTTGCAATATAATTTTAAAAGCTTTCTCTTTGACACAATCCGAATTACACCATATCTCGTAAAAAATAAATTTTCAATTTTATTTGTAATATCATAAAACACGTTGATTAATAAATCAGAATATTCTTCATCAATATCATTAAATTACCAGACTAAATTAGAGGTTCCATTGAATTAATTTAATGCTGCATTTATAATAACTGACTCTAACACGTCTCTTCCAATTAATCGATTTTATTTGCGAATCAATTTTCGCTATATACGCAAATAACGTCTATAATAATTAACTATCATAACGAACCTAGTGATATAATAACTTTAGAAAGCAGCGATCAACACATAAGTTCCGAGTTAAAAACCAATGAAAATAGTAGCACGATTCGCGCAATGGAACAAAATTTCTCCGACCATAATTGGCGAATGAAAAAATCGACGCGTACCAACAGCTTTGATCTCGCGAAGCGCGTGTCACTCTCGATAATACCAGAGTCACGCTCGCTAATTCCCCTTATTATCTCTTGTATTATATCAGATGACTCCCTCGAAATCCTTCCAAACATTTCCAAACCTCGCGTATAAGAATGCTAATTTCACGCTTCTGTATTCAACGCCTATACGCGTAGTGCGTAGACGCGTAATTTCCCTATCGCACGTCAATTACAGCCGTACAAATTGAATATCCGTTCGAACGACAGCCAGCCAAGTACAATTATCTTACCTCTAGCATCTCTTCTACCGCCGATCCCGCTATTGTATGCGCTCGGATCGGAATCCCATTCGGGAAAATCTCTCGCACGTTCGCGTGCTAAACAAGAAGGCGGGATCGCGCGCGTGTGCGAGCAAGTGCCGAAGAAGAGACGAAGAAATGGAAAAGAGTCTTCTCGAGCGACGCGGAGTGGAACTAACAATCAACCTACTTGCTCGCCGGCCGGCTCGCTTAACGCCCGCGCATGCGGCTCCACTTCATGAATATGTAGCCTCCGGCGCGCGAGCTGCCCAACGCGATATTATCGCTGAAGGATATATATACTGCGAGTGCGCGCTTTTCTTTTGCCATGTGGATTCGCCGTGGCGAGCAGGAGCGATCGCAAAAAAAGCGCAGAAGACGCTTCGGGCGAAATCGTGTCTATTGTATGTTTCTTTTTCACCCGATTTCCCAATAGTCGGCCGCCGACTTTGCAGGTTTTTTTTTATGCTCCGTTAAGTATTCCGAAGGTTCGCCTCGAGGTTCGGGTGGCGTTGGTTATAGGGGAAAGAGCGAAATCGTGCGCTAATTTTGCATTGTCGTAATTGCCTGTTTACGTGTGTTTATCTTTGGCTTGTTTTGCCATGATCACTTGTACATTTATAGTACTGTATAATGCTTTCGCGAAATATTTTGCAAATAGTCGTATTTGCCTTGGATTTTATACTCTTCTGAAAAATAGACTATATTTTACAAAAATTTAAATTGTTTCTTTTTTTCATATTTGAATAAGTATTTTCTGAGAAACTAAAGTTTATCTCTGTTTTGTCATTATAGGCCGCATTCGTGTAAATGAGGGACACATCATCACCTACAACGTGCCAGCGACGAATGGAGTATTGCACGCTATCGACGCGGTGCTCTGAAGAACGGAGTGAACCGTATTATTTTTATAGAGCTTTACGAAGAAAAATTATTTTTGTAAAAAAATAATTGTGAAAAAGCACAACGAAAATCTCTGAGATTCACGAGATTTTTCTTGGCTGTACCTGAACGAAAAAAAAAGAGAAAATGGAACACGAATAGAAGACGCTAAGGAAAAATCATCGGAAATGACTACACTAGAAATCGAATTGGAAAAAATGAATGCCATAAAAGTTATGACGTATAGGAACGAGAATATCGATTGCTGCATTTCTCGATTTAACTTAGGATTAATTTTCGTTTTCTTTACTAATTTATATTATACACGAAATCATACACATAAAGCATTTCACATGCAAGCACTTATCACACACGAACACTACTTAGTTTTACGAAAGAGTATATGTATTATTTTATAAATAAATGTACAGAATTTTTTATCAAGTTTCCTTTTTTACCTTAAAATTTATTATCTTGCATGCGCTTACATTTTCCATTTAATAATAACGTATATCTCTTAATAAGTAATATCTGTTTGACAAAAATAGAAATAGCCAAATATATTACACATGTAGAAAATACTAATCATCAGTCATCCTTTAAATAAATCATGACAAAATAATTGATTACACGTTTTTAGTTTCTGCATAAAATCTACATCATAAAGCCTTCATTGGAATGAAATATGCTTTCTATATATACACATAATTATAAATATTATTTTGGCTTCAATAGAAATCATTAATTTAAAAATTGATAACGTTATGATTATTAACAAATAACTGAATCATGATTTTTACTTATCAAGTTTTGTAAATAATATTATTTTATATAAAATACGGTGAGCTTTCGTTATTTCTTAGAATCTTGTAAAACTGATTTTTTTAAAGATGATGAAACTATGTACAAACTGTTGGAAGATTAACAATTTCATTGAAATCAATAATTCGTTTTATACTTTTTAATTTCGACCATAATATGATGAATATTGGTCAGCTGGGGTCGAACATTAGCAGGCAAAATTTTATGGAATCTGTGGTAATACTGGACAAGCTGAGTCATGGCTCGCTGTACTAGGGATGTACCAAGAAGTAAACTTGGAAATGATCTTACAACTTCTCGATTAATTTCTTCTAATGAGCGTTTCCAATTATTCGTAAAAGATTGCACCAAAGCTAAAGCCTTGCCTTCTTGCCTCTTTAAGTCCTCTACTTGTCCTTTTTCAATTAATACTTCTGACTCTTTCACCAACTGAATAATACCTCCAAAATGTGGACTTAAAATCTCTTCCACATACTCAGCAGATCTTGCATTTAATTGTTCTCTAAAACTTTCTGCTTCTTTTGAATTATCTCTAGTTCTCTCCTGAAAGAAAAAAATATTTAAAATAATATTATGATCAAAGTAAAATCATTCAAAGATAATATTTCACACTACCATAAGAACACCTAGTACAAGATCGTAATTATTTATAAGAAAAACAAGTTGCTGAGTTCTTTGTGGAAATACAGCAGCCATTCTCAGTAGAAAACATTGAACTGCTTCTCTCAATTCTGCTAAAAGTTGAGTTGCTCCTTCACAAGGAAACCCTTCTCCAACACCAATCATAGCTGCACTAAATTCTGCATATCTTCTTGTTATCTATATTTTTATAAACATTTATAGATTATACATAAAGCTAGTTTATAATATAAAATTGAAAGTACTATTTTTTACTTACATAATGAGGACCAGTTTCCCTCGAGAATTTCATTGGATCACAGTCTTTAATGCTCTGAATATTTAGCCGGAAAACATATTCAAACCTAAAATAAATAAACACTGTAAATAAATGTCAAAATTTATAATAATTAAATATTAATAAAAGAATATAAAATACCGAGGCCAAATTATAGATGTCATATTATCCCAATATTTGTCAAGAGCTGGGACAGCTCTTTTATGACTCATCAATTGATATCTCATAACAAGATGTAAGCACAAAAATAAAGCTATAGCATCATATGAATCATCAACAAATGATTGCAAATTCTTTAACAACAAACTTAAAGTTTTTCCTAGTACCTATTAAAATAAATAAATATATTACAAGTAATGAGCTTTTGTTCCATTACTACACAATAGCTATTTCAAACTTACTTGATTAAAAATCTCAAGGGCAGGTGCACCACGTACTTTGAAAAACTCAGTAAGAAACAAATACTCTCTACATGCATTGTCAACCAAAGCATACTGTTCACTTCTAAAGAGAGCTTCATGGTGATACTATAAAAATTATTACATAATAATATTTAAAATCTGAATTTATGTAAATACACTTTCATCCATTTATGCAGCTTTTGTGTAAACTTACTTTTGTTTTTGAAGCAGTATGAGGAACTATTATTGGGGCTTCTAATTGTGAAGATAAGACTTCACCTCTGGCACCAATAGAAAATACAGTGCCTCGATGTTTTAAATGAGATTTGTGGAAAAGGCCTCTACTTGCAGTATCTTCTACACCCATCAAATCATCTTTAGAAGGATTCTCTTCAAACTAAATTGGAGTTTAATTAGATTGTAAACAATAAATATTAATAATAAATACAATGCAATGTTTTATGAGTCTTCTTTACCTGCAATTTCTTTAACCTTGAACAGTAAGATTTAAAATAAGAATAATAAATCTTACTCATTGTATCAATGTATTCTCCACAAATTTCTTCAGCTATATTTCTTTCATTAGAGAGAATAAATTCAAAGAACAGTTTATGTTTTAACATATTATTCTGAGGCACTTGAAAATTGGTCATGGGCTTTCTAAATTTATATATTTGCTCCAAAAGATAAGTTCTAATTTTGGCCATTGCCTTGATTTTCAGTTTTTCCAAAATATCTTTCACATCATTGCACGATCTAGCTTCTTTGAAACTCATCTCTTTTACAAAATTGATTTTATGATTAAGTATCTCAAGATTAGTTTCAAACTCCTTTTCAGTTACTGGGCTGTCCATGATACCTCTAAAAAAAAAAGATAAAATTAATATTACAAAGCTGACTAGTTTTCTATCAAACAGTGTTTATTATATATATCTTACGCTATTAGAGATTCTGAAACTGTCATGTCCTCGATGAATTGGCTAAGAGGTCCTCGAATAGCTTGTCGATTTGTCAACTGTTGGCTCATAGTGATTGATTTTCGTTGTAAAGAGAGAATTTCTTCGCTTATGCTGCCTAAGTCTGACTGGAAACCCAACAACATTGACTCCATTTGCTGTACAGATAAAATATAATATATTACCATTTCCATACATAACTATTATATCATAATCCTTTTAACAATATGGAATGTTATTAATCTAACCTCCAAGATGTTGTCGCATGCCGATATCTGATTATGCAAACTAGCTATATTTTCACTTTCTTTAATATAGTCCTGTATAGACTTGTTCTCCACTTCCTGCAATTCCTTTTCTATCTGCGTCGAGTACTGCCGCAGATCGGTTCCAGTCTTTAAGACTTCCTGCACGACATCGTCCTCGAGATCCTGAGGCAGCTGTGCCTCCTCGTCGAGGACGTCGCTCTCCGTTGACATGTTTGGTGCTCACGATGTCTACCAGAAACTTTTGCTATTTAAGTACTGATCTTTTCGCGCACAAAGGGCGAAAATACATGTTTACAAAAGGGTCTGGTATACACATGCAGTGGTAGACTCCGATTTCTGCTCCCTCCTCTCCTCCCACACACGACTTGACGTATGTAAAGCTTGTTATTAGCGGGGTTAGGTTGGGCCGTCTTCTGCTGCCGCTGTTGCTCTATGACGGCGCCCACGGCAACTAACGCTTTTCGAATGAATTCCAATGTGCATACGTGCGTGAACTTTATACGCAGCTTTTGCAGCTTATGAATTAAAGGCGCACGTCAATTAAATCGATGAAAGAGCTTTGGTGAATGGAAACGCTTTCATAAAGGTATATATACCAAGAGAAAAAAAACGCTTTAATAAACGTATTTTTTGTATTGAATACAGTTCAAAGCTTTTCGGAGCTTTAAGCTCTTTTAATCTTGGTAAAACTAAAAAATTTATATTTCGTCGTTTTTTTTAATATTGCTTTGAACTATACCCTTTTGGTATCTTCTTAATTTAAAATTAGCTTCTTTATTCATAAAAAAAGCTCTCAAGATACTTTAAAACTTAAAATACAATGAGTCGGAAAAAAATTAACCGCAAAAGTCTTTTTCTTTACATCATAAGTCGCATTACTCGTAATTAGTACAACTATAACAACAAGAATTATAGCGTTCACCGATAACCGAAACTTATCTAAACCTTATCTACAGCTTCCGATAACTCGATATATACACCCGCGCATATCAAAACTTCTCGATCCCAGTGGACAACACTTCGCACCTATATAGTCACCGCGTCGTCCAGTCGTTCTCCAGTCACGGCCGAGAGTCGAGAACGCAATCAACGCCCGCACGCGCGTCTCACGTCCGAAAGTTCGCGCTAATTGATTTATTCAAACGATTCGCATCGCCTGCTCTCTCTCTCTCTCTTCTCTTTTGCACGCTATATATATATACATAGACGCACATATCAAAACCAGCTGCGCGCGGGCGAGACGCATGCGCCCGCGGCGCAATCAATAGACCTCGCGAGAGAAGCGAGCAGCGCGGCGCGATTCTCTCTCTCTGTTATACGTTGAGCGTTGAGTGTCCGGCACGGCTCAGTCGGTGTTCGCCACTCCGTCGACGACGTGCAGCAGTCGTGTGTGAGTGCGTGTATATATGTGTACAATATACGCGTGCGCGACTCCCTCCCCCGCCGTGTGACTGTGTGTGTGCGCGTGCTGCTGCTGCAGGGACGCGTTGTCTAGCACATCACTCCGCCGGGAACTCTGGCTACTGTTCTACACGATTATCCTTTGCCCCTTTATCTGTATCCTTCCTTATCCTTGTAACCTTATAGTCCTGGTTTCTTAAGCTTTTAACCCCATTTTTGGTTGTTCCGGTGGAACTGGAGGCGGAGGATAGTGCACATTATCACCATGGACGGCGGCGAGCCCAAGAACAAGAGCATGAACGAGAAGAGCTACATACTCGACACGCGGAAGCCCTTCGAGGACGTGAGTTTCTTGATCCCAGCATGTCTAGCCTTTCTGTCTTTTCTTTATATATTCTTTATACTTCTTTTACACGTTTACGTCTAATACATATATTTTTAATTCTTTTTCTTATACCTAATTGTTATCGTGGGTTAGCGTATAATAAGTATATATACGTTGCGCAAAACTGGAGTACAAACGATAGGTAAATAAGTCGATTATATGAGGTCGCTTTAGTAAATAGCTTTCTGACAGAAGCTGTTAAATGACAATCGACGCGCGGTCGAAACTAAACGAGCTTCCGTTTGTTTTTCCATTTGTACATTGGTAAACAAGTTTGCGAACATATGGTTCCGCTGTGTGCATATTGGAAAAACTAGCGTTATCAGAACGCGCCACTGATAATCAGCGTTATTGCAATTCTATCTCGTATAGTTGCTACAATTCCGACTAATCATTTCTGTCGTCAAATTTTATCTTTGCACACTGCCACTTCGTCAATTTCATTTCTTGTGAAATACATTTTTTTTTCTCTATCCACGTCTACAGAAGAATACTAGCTACAATCGCACACATTGAATAAAATGATGTAAGACGGAACAACTATACACACCGACACACACGCATCGGTTGTGTAATCCACACCGACACTCCACTTAACACGAACCTCTGATGAA
The DNA here is from genome assembly GCA_035583055.1 of Torymus tubicola. Lineage (NCBI taxonomy): Eukaryota > Metazoa > Arthropoda > Insecta > Hymenoptera > Torymidae > Torymus > Torymus tubicola. The sequence goes on along the minus strand of JAWWEQ010040580.1, from coordinate 34,302 downwards.
CCGGCCGCGACTCGTGTATATGTCTCCTCTAATCAGGCCCGTAAACTCTTTATCAAGCGCATTATCGTCGGGCGGTTTCTCGATCGCGCTAAAATGAATTGCCCCGGCGGGGGTGGGGAGTTAGCGAGGGTGGAGCAATTGTCCGTGTCGTCGCCAACTTTCTCCCACCCACGCGCTTCGCCTAGTGGTGATTCATCAAGCTGGCGATCGAAGGGCGCCAAGGAATCTTTAGTCCGACGCCCTTATACCCTAGTTATTTACTCTCGAGCTTTTATCCTTCTCTATCGTTGTCATCTATATAGCGTGCGTGCGCCTCAACTACTCTGCGGATTAAATTCCCGAGGCGCGGCGGTAATTCGATGCCGCGAGTGAGATGAGAAACCGGCAAAAACCGACTCGGACGAGTGCACCGAGCCTATGTACATTGTGCTCTTTCACGCGGAGAGGAACAACGTGATGTACAATGCGGAGCACGGACGGGTAATTGAATTACGCGCGAGTATTCGCAATTTAACCGCGTTCCGGGTGGACTTTCGAGAATATTAATTGTTCGAAAGAGCTCTTGGATAAAATAGACGAAATTTATTGGAGGAGAGAATCACGGTATGATTGTTACGGTTTATATGCACCGCTAGTTTTTTCCTTTACGGAATGCCGCTGATGCGGAACGGTACAAAACGGCGAAGCGTCGACAAAATTGCTAGCGAGGGAAGTTCGTTAAATCGCCTCGTCGAGTTTCCAGCGAACTTGAGAACATTTTTCTTTCTCGATAAGAAAAATGAAGAAGCGTCTTTTTCTAAACTCCTTTAACGAGAGTGAAAAGGAGAGCTGCTCCGTTCCACGCGATGATTGGCGTTCTTGAAACTTTGGCTGAAAAATTAATTCGCGCTCGCGCGTGATCGAAAAAAGGAAGAAAAAAAAAGAGCAACGAGTTCGTGTATATATACGTGCAGACTTTTATCTATTATATGCTCTCGAAGGGGTGCCAGGGCAAATGGAATATCGCAGTTACTTCGCAATATCAAGAACCGCAGGCGCGACTGGCTTTTGCCGCAGAGTTCTATATATATCCATAAGAGCCACACATAAAAAGGAGCTCGAGCGGGCGCGCGCGTGCGTTGGCTTTATTAAATTCCATCACGCGGCGACTTTATTCTGATTTACTTTTCAATGCGCTCCGTACGATTGCAAAGCCGCGAAAGATGCTAAAAATATGCATATTATAGCCATAGTGCGCGAGTCTTTTGTTTATTATCTGCTCTTTTTTTTCATTTGATTCGCATTGGTGACTGCATATTAGTACTTATACATAAATGTGAAACCCCGTTAGGTTGAAATTATAAGCGTTGAATATTAATCTGAAAATTTTTGTATGAATAATAAGAGCAGGTAGAAGGAAGGTATACGTTATGCGATCGAAAACCATTATTCGCGCACTTAAAAAATGGTTTATGTGAATTTAATAAATATATTAATGTTTTAATTTGTAACGAGATAATATTCATCCGACGCAAGATGATTAATAATAAAAGTTCCTTGTAAAACAATCTGTTTGCGATTATACTGTTACTTTAATATAGAACGTAACTGGTTTAATTTAAACTTCAAAGATTTTCCCAACTACGCCCGCAGCGGTAGAGGAAATCACGTTTTTAATTAAAAGAATTTTCCTTTAAGCGACACAATTACACCATCGGGTCATCACATTTTTACATCTTCTTCCACTTCCAGGAAAATCCTTTTAGCAAAATAAAATAACTCATCCAGCACTATATACAAATGTTAAACAATTACCTTATTAATTATAAATTACATTTATACAAAATATGCACATTACGAGGTTTACGCGTTACCATGATATTTTATTTTTATTCTATATATGATAACATTCCCTCCTCCTCGTTCTTTTTCCTTAGATTAATATTAGAGAAAATTACTGCGCCAGAGAGAATTAGGAACCATTAAATTCCTTGCTGTTCATAAACTCTCCCTTCTTCCTCTCTCGGGTGGTTTTAACTGCCCGCGAACGTCAGACAGGCTATATTTCCCGACGTGTGATGGCTCTGTCTTGCGAATGGAGTTATTTTCCACAAGCCCTTTTCTCCTTCTCTCAAACCGCTCATTCCTCACATACTCATTTTCCCTCATAAAAACCATAACTTCACAAACCTTCTATATACACATCCTTCGTATATCTGCCAACATAGTCTAAATCAATACTTCCTATATGCGCGAAGTAAAAAAACTCGTCGCTCAGCAAGCCAGAACAATATAACCTACGCGTTTGCGTTCCGCTCCTTCTTCTTCCTCAAAAAAAAGACAACACGCCACTGCGCAGCGTCACGCTCGGAAGCGCCGCGTATATATATATATATATCTATATATATATAAACTCTTGTTGTGTACGTACGTACGTACGTACAGCATAGGTAAGGCCGGTATAATCAACGGTACCCACTCGAGTCTCTCCCACGCGGTGTTCGCTCTACTCTCGCCTTTCTAGGATGCTGATGACGGCGTCGGCGGCCGGCTGGCTGGCTTGGTTCAGTCGAGCGCCGGCTCTTGCTTTGTGTACCTTCGTTCGTGCAGCGTTATATACACCCGCGGAAAAGTCCGTTCCCTATTCGCACAAAGGATATATATATACATATTCGCGCGTGTGAAATCAGAGTGCGGGTGAGAGGGAAATACCAATTTCGACGGTATACGGGTGCGGCTGAACTACTATATATATACTGTACGAGTTTCACTCGACTTTTGTGCGGTCGAGCAATTGACGTGCGGTTTGAGAGCAGCGTAAAAGTCGGATAAACAAGAACAGCTGAGCACTCGAGTTTTCCAATATTTTCCAAATTCAATTCTCACGTAAAGACCAAAACCCGTGTACACAACGACGGCACAGTGCACTTACGCTGATCGGAAAAGCATATTAAATTAAATTTCATCCTATTACGGAATCGCATTACTTAATCGCGTATATAGACCGCACACGCTCTATATATCCACTTACACCACTCGCAACAAAATAGGATTTGATAAACTTTTCCAATCTGCGCAACAACAATTACACTATATATACTTATACATTCACCTTTGAAAAAATTCACTTTCCACATCCACCTATTACATCCTCTCTTATACTCTACAAAAAGCCACTCGAAAAGAAAGAGCTATCGCAGCATTCTATCGGCCCATTTATCTATAACAGCGACTTTCGCTGCTCTCTCGCGCTGCAGGCTTCGATCGTTGTTACCGCGCGCGCGCGGGCGACAGAGAGAGAGAAAGAGCCCCGCGCTTTTGTAAGTCTCCCGCGCATATAGGTATATACCCGCAGCTATATATGCATCGGAGAGCTTAGCTACTCTCCGCTCGTTCGAGCGCGCGCGACTGTGCAACAGGTGGACCGCAGCGGCGCGGTGGTGCAGGCGGCCTTTCAATCATTCAGTCTCGTTAGAACTGAGCCCTAGAACGCCTGCGGCTACCGGCAGTTGCTGCCTGCTGACCGTGTATTATTATATACACGCGTGTGTGTGTTTTAGTCTTTTTTTTGGTTGGTAAACTTTATGTATAAAATACTTGGTATGCGGCTGCGAGGTAAAAAAGTGTGGGTTGTTGATGATTACATAGAGGCGCGTGTCTTTCGGTAATTTGAAAATTCAATCGCACCCGTACAAGGCTATCACATCAGACGCGACCTCGCCCTGAGTTGGAATAACGATGGTTAATTAAAACAGTATTCCGTGATTCTGAACACTTACGTAAGTGCATGCAGCCGTGCCCATGTGTCGGATGGTAATAGCCGAATCCTAAGGCGTAATATAGTCGCGTGACTCAGTGCAACTTTTCTGCAGTATATAATATATAGCTACCGTCGCTCCGGTATTTCGCGTTTGCTAATATAGAACATATGTGGTTAAAGGGAGCAACCCGATATATATAGCATGTAGTATATAGTAGTATGATATATACAATCCTTTGCGAAGGATGTTGAAAATATGATGTTGTGAATTCGACAGGGAGGCAGCCTCGGTTCCGAGGACTCGTGTGACGACATGCGGCGACTCGTTAGGGTAAGACGCAGCGGTTATAGCTGTGTGTTTTCTTTTATTTCCTTCTACTTGATATATACTTATATCGCATGATTATTTATAGTTATGGCCGGCAATTAACTTAAAAAAAAAAATAGAGGTGCTGATGAATGCTTTGCAATGGCAATATAGCGAACATAGAATATATATAGTTATAAACTAACAGGATTGTTATACTTGTAGTTGTCTGTGATAGAAGTTGGTTATTCTTATGTAATGACGAATAATGTTTTGTAAAGGTGTATAATGGTTTTAATATAATTATGAAAGTGCCGCTTGTTTGACTGGGATTCTGTTTTAGCTGCGTTGATATATATTATACTGTCACTGCGTGCTGTAGTAAATTGCTTCTATGAACATGGCAAGTACATTTTTTAGTAATTACCCAGGAAATGAGATGTGCATAATGCAACGGTCTCTAGTACGATATTAATGTCTTTTTATTATTAACTCAGTTATACTTGCAATAACGGAAAGAAACGGGTATATTATTATCTATAAGACGGATATAATATATATCATAGTGTTCCGCAAAGTAAAAATAAAACCCAATTCGTTGAACTTTTATATATTTATGACCGTAAAATTTTATTATCGCGATTCGATTGAAAAGATAAGAAGTTGATTTAAATTTTTAATGCATATTGGCAATCGCAGCTATGAATAATTTACTATATTTGGCAGGCGATTTACTCAATCTATATGTTATATGGCTGCATATAGCTCTGCATTACAGGCTTTTACATTAGAATACATTAGTAGTGAATAAATTAGCTCTATGGCTGCTGCGCCGAGTAATTGTTAAAATGCATGAGATATATAATAGCTGTTTAATCGATCATTAACAAAATCATGTTGCAAGTACATCATCAACATATATATAGAAGCAAAATAAATCATCAGCTTCATTATCATAAAATCTGAAACAATAATATAACTCAATTTTTTCCTTCGTTAAAACCAAACTTTGTCATTCGCTGCATATAAGCTAATAAATTCAACGTCGAGTTCATCGCGGCACAGATGGAAATTATCTCTCTTACTTGAAGCAAAAACTAAACAAGCGACTCCCCTGATGAACTCCAGACTGTCTAGCGTCTGCGAAAAATAATTATCCGGAGCAGGAGTCGTGATTAAAAGCGCACGGGTGGAAGGGGATTCAGTGAGTGAGTAAAAGAGAGAAGTACGCGAGTAACTTGGTTAATCGGAGCCGCGCGGTATTCCGGAACCGCACGGGAAATGAGAAATTGCACGGAGATAAGGCACTGGCACGTTTACATTCGCAATTCTCACTCGCGCTTATCGACTCGTTCTCGCTGTTCCTTTATATGTATAGGTGTATATACATACATCCGTGGCGGTATATATTTGAAAGACATGTAGGTGACACGCGTCGTGTTTTGTAACTTCGACGGTAGATATATAATATATCTATATACGTATACATTCTCATGTTATATCCATCGGACATTTCCACTGGCGAGATGATTATGATGATGAAGAGGGAGGAGGAGAAGATCAACAGTACGCTCGATTTGCTTTATCTGCAGCGCGCACAGGGGAATAAGAGAGTCAAGCGAACGAACAAACACGAAATTTGGAATTCAATGCTCGCTTGGCCATTTCTCTCGAGTAAATATCACGGGAAATTATCTCGGGAAACGAAATTTTCCGCCCGCGCGTACGCGTCCTACGCGTATACTTTATGGGGAAAATTTTCCTCAAAGTGTTGAATTTCCTCGTGCGCTGACTGAATAAACACTGAATAAAAGACGTTTTTCGCTTACGCGTATAAAGGAGAGACGACCAATGCATATGAAAAATCTGCTCTGCATGATGCATATGTATTATGGAATCAACATCTTTCTATATAGCCGATCGCTTAAATATTTTATTCAGCAATGGAAAGTGCGCGCACGCACTCTCGCAGATATATGGAAAAGGGAGAAAGAGAAAGATATTGCTTGGAAGAAACAAACTTTCCATATACAAAATGTGTATTTTGCATGGAAAATTAGAAGCTTCTTATATACATATATGTTATCAGACTGAAATATGAATGAAATCGTGCGTCTCGGTATTGCCGTATTTTATAAACTGGCATCGCGTGCATGCGCTGATAAAACACTGCTGCAGTAGCAGCGAACTCTTGTCCCGCGCTATATAATAAGCGTATTATACTAATCAATATTTATCACTTTAATTACTGCGAAATTTCTCGTGTTACAGCAGAACACGTTTGATAAGTTTGGTATCGTGCATTTTGCTCGCTAATTTTTCTATCGTGTTACGATAATAATTACTCAAACAATTGTATATCATAATTTAATTAAATTAATCAGACCATATATTTTGTAAACGAACTCGTTTCAATTTGACAATTTTGTTATAGACTTTTTTTTTAATTGACATTTAGCTTTTGTTCCAAACAACTAACTTCAATACTTTTTTTCAAAGTCAAACGACACTTAGTTTTAATGAAAATGCAAATTCAATTATCAAGGTGGGCGTTTCACACTGTCCGATTACTCCGTTCTCGCTCGAATCAATACATTCTCTGAATATTTATACTCCTCTAAAACTCATTTCCCACTCGGAAAGTGAGAGAAAAAAAAAGAGAGCACAAGAGGCGCGGAGTGTAAAGAAAAATCTGTACTGCTGCACAAAACACATTCGCGCTAAATTTATTTAAAACTATTCGCGATAAAAGAGTACATATAAATATACACGCGCAGGGTGATCCCAGAGCAGAGTAGAGCAGAACCACTGGGACGTTCTGCGCGTACGTCTGAATAACATTTCCGCTGTCATCTCGCAGAGCGAGAGAGAAACGAGAAGTGCTTTGTGAGAGCGCGGCAAACGATCGATTGCGCCTGGCCTAGCTCTTTGCAAAACAAGTGACATTCCCTCTTTCTCTCTCTCTCTCTCCCTTTTTCCGCCTTTTCCCCCTTACGGCCTTGTTGGCGCCGACGTCCGTTTTCTGTTTCCCTCTCATGACTGCTGTTTTTCCTGTTCTAGGAAGAGGAGGAGGACTCGGGGAAGTTCACCAGCCTGCCTCTGGCCAGCTTCAACTTCATCAATTCCATTATAGGCAGTGGCGTCATCGGTAAGAATAGAATACCCGCGAATGTCTCCTTTTTCTCTTCTTCTGTATCTGTTTGTCTTTCCGCCCGGAGATGGTGCTCTTTGACTTGTGCAAACAGTCGCTTGACTGTGCTATAAGAGAATTGAAAACACTTTTTAAGAAATCCAGGATTTCTTCTTATTTATACAATATATAAGAACACTTGAATGTACAAAACCATCTTTAAACAATTCTTTTTATCATACACAGAAAAAGAAATCTTTACATTAAAGGAATGTCGTTAACTATTAACGAATCGACATTTGGATATGGATAAATGAATATGATTTAATAGTTAAAGTAATTCATTAACAGTTAAGAAACCACTTGTTTGAGATGTTTTCTTAAATTGTCACATTCTTTGGCCTTTAATTATTGAGACATATTCCATAACCATTACGACATACGAATTTGACACACGACAACGGTTCATTTGCATTAATAGTACGGCACTTAAATACTGTAAATTATTTCTTAATAATAAATGAATCTGCATTCATTACAAATACTATTCATGCATAGTTTTCAAAACCATTATTCGTTAACTTTAACAATATTTTTTCTCTATCCAGGCATTCCATATGCGCTTCACCAAGCTGGATTCGGCCTTGGTATGGTCCTCCTGGTGGTTGTGGCCATACTCACAGACTACTCCCTGATCCTCATGGTGAGGAGCGGTCACCTATGCGGTGAGATGAGCTACCAGGGCCTGATGAGAGCGAGCTTCGGTCGCCCAGGCTTTTACATCCTCACCGCGCTCCAATTCATCTATCCGTTCATCGGTAGGTTTAACGCAATTTCCGCGTTCCACAGGCCTGCGCGCAAGTGTAATTTTAATACCACCGTTATAATAGAATGTCAAAGTCACAGCCGTACGTCATCTATATATACGTATACGATCGTGCGTAAACTTATTGATTCCACATACGTGTACCCAGCCGCGCCTCGAATGGACATGCAAAGTGCCGAGAATTTGCGACACGAAAATCAATAGTCCCCTATATATGCTGCTACGATGAGATATTTAGCGCGACTTTACTAAAATTCGCTCGTCGTTCGCGGAAATTTGTAGGTCAGGGTGATAACCAACGTCGTGTATTTTGAATTGTTACAGCGATGGTGTCCTACAATGTTGTAGTGGGCGATACAGTGACGAAGGTCCTGATACGCGTCACCGGCTTGGATCCAGATAGTTTTCTGGTTAAGCGGGAATTCGTCATCTTTCTGGCGACAATGTTGGTTGTGATTCCGTTATGTTTGTATAGGAACGTTGCGCGGCTGGCGAAAATATCGTTTCTCTCGCTGGTCTGCGTCGGATTCATCCTTTTCGCCATATTTGTAAGGATGGGCTCCATGTCTTCAGTTGTGTAAGTATAACGACGTTGATTAATCGTTAGGGTGGATTTAGAGAGGGAGACTATATTACGAGAAGAAAGATAAACAGCCGTTTTTACCAGATATTATACAACCCCGTAAATCAGTTACTGGATTTCAGTTTATGATGAAAAATTTCAATTTAACGTGTAGTACAGGAACAGTTTTTTTTGGGGTGGAAGAAATTGATGATCATGATGTCTATGCTATTTCTTTCGTTGATGAAAACGTTGTATCATGTTAATATTTCGAAGGCTAAAGCTTTAAAGCGATTGAAAAATTGACTTTATTCGTTTTCGTAAACATATTTTAAATAAGTTTTTCAAGCTTTAAAAAGTTTAAGTTTACATAATGAATTGTATGAAATGCAAATTTAAAAATAATATCATCAATTATAGGTTTGTGTACTTTTAGTGATTGTGTGGTAACAATGTAAATTTCATGTAATCAAATTCTGTCAGTATTCATTATCTTTTGTTTGAATAACATTCTAGTTACATAATTTCATAGACTTTACCAGTACAAAGGCTTTTAAAACGACAATAATTGTTGAGTAACAATTAGACAATTGTGCGAATATTGAAAGAAATAATTAAATTTCATAACTAAGATAAACAGTGATTGTTTAAAAACAGCAGAAAACGATATTAATCAACTACATTACATCAGTATTCACCCTTACATATCTTCTCCTTCTACACAAACAACTCTCGAAGTTACAATAATCAAAGTCTTATACTGTCCAATCTCATTACAGCCCAAGCCACGACGACGCCTGGAGGTTCGGCAACCTCGCCGGCATCGTTCCCGCCGTCGGTATAATGGCCTTCGCGTTCATGTGCCACCACAATACCTTCCTGATCTACGGCTCGATCGAGCGCGCCACCCAGGAGAAGTGGGACGTCGTGACGCACTGGTCGCTCTTCACCTCATTCCTCATCGCTGCAGCTTTTGGCATCGCCGGATACGCGACCTTTACTGGCTTCGTTCAAGGTGATCTTATGGAGAATTACTGTTGGACCGACGATCTCATGAACTTCTCCAGAATTATGTTCAGTGGCACGATCTTGCTCACGTTTCCCATCGAGTGCTTCGTTACTCGCGAGGTATGGCGATAAGTTCGTTACTGTATAATTATTGTTGTAAAGCAAGGATCTAATATGGGTAGTACTAAAATCAGATTTACGGAAATTTAAATAGCCTTGTATTAAAAGGTTTTAAAATATCAAACTTATCGAAGAGATCAAAATTTAAAAAAACAGCTTTAATTTAAGATTTGTTTCCTTAAAAAATTTTCTTTTCAAACTTATATATAATCCAAAGTCAGTAAACAGATCATACAAATTACTAAAAAAAGGTTTTTCTACCGAAAAAATTTTAAATTCAAGCTATTATTTTCTACTTTTACCTCGTCTATGGTAAATATTCTTAGCATTTTTCGGAGATACCTGTAAAATCAAAGTCCCCTCAACCCTTCTCTTGAAAGTACATTAGCTTTTCTTTAAATTTTGTAGACTGATAGTGAAAAATGTAACACTTTTTCTTTATAAGAAAAATAAAATGATTTCAAGTCTAGAAGTTGTAATAGCTCGATAATCCAAAGATTACCGAAATTATACCGATAGTTTTTCTACGCATTGTTTTCATTTTTAACGTAAGAATAACTTATATATATTTGAAACAAAAGTTAATATTTTATTAAAGAGTTTATAATACAAAATCATGTAATATTACTTTTATTATTATACTTTTTTGAAAGATTCTCTTATATTTAAAATAATATGACTTTGAAAATGAGAAAAAAAAATAATGAAAATGAAATTGCCAGCTCTTATGAAGAAATAAATTATTAGCTCTTTCATTCTCAATTTTACCAGATGTTACATTTCGGAGATATTTCATTTTGACAGTATACTATCCAATTTAATAGAAATATATCGAAACTATTAATCGTCGAAAAAATTTTATAAATCACAACTATAACACACATAAAAATATAACACATCTAAAAATATTTCCGAAAGTTGCTTCAAAATAAACTTAAAACATAACTACTCTCCTATAATTGACAATTTTTCCAATTAAAACGCCAACTTGGTTAATAATTTCCTCGTCAACCGAACGGCTCGATGCAACAGTTTGCGGTCACGGGCTCGCGTCTCTTGATGATTGATAGACAGCATCAGCAGTGGCATCACTTCTCGTTAGCGCATCGCGTTACACTGTCGCTCACGGGAATCAACTCGGTCATCCCTATCCCGTGCATGTGTGTATATACATATACATCTAACGTGTGACCATAATGACGCGCGCGTGCGACTCTATATAGATATATTATTCCATCAGCTGCAGGCGAGCAATTCTCGTTCGACTCTGCGTATGAGGCAAGTCTGTAATAAACTTCACGGGACGCTGACCTTTCGACGGCCCTCTTTCCGTTATAAGCGCGTCAATGTCAATGTCTCTTTCGGTAGAAAGAGGCGAGAGGCACGTTTCGGCCATTGTTACCGTCGTCGCAACCGTCGTCTTTTAAATTCGTACTCAAGTCAAGAAAGAGTAAGAGAGATGGAGAGAATCGTATCCTGCGCATATGTATATGTATGAGAGGGTGGAATTTTCCATCGACTCAGTTTGACTGCCGTCACTGCTACTAACGGGCTATATAGAAAGCGAAATGTGTGCGAGCAGGCGCGCGTTATCTGAGATGGGACGCCAGATTTTTCCTTCCTTCCGACGTTCACTTTCTTTTTGCTATCTGGCTTTCGTTTTAGACTCTACCAAGAGATTTCTGAAATTTTTTTTCGCCCAACCTTTCACGTAAATGTGCAAGGGAATAAGTTTCAGAAAAGGGAATAAAAATTAAATCTTCCACTCGTGCAAAATAAAATGTTTTCTTATTATTTAACTTATGAAAATAATAAGTTTATCATGTTTTTATATTTACTTGACAGCATTATGAGTATTTAATATATAGTAATTTTTTTCTGTTTTGGAGAAATTATAATGCATGTAAACAACACTTATATTAAAATGTAAAATATAACTGTTTGATAACAATGTAAACACTTTGAATCAGGTAATAATGACGGCAATACGCGGCACTGATGAGGTGGAGAACCATGACGCATACATCGCCGGCTCGGACCGCAAGTACCTGATAATAACAATGGCGATAATCTCGGTCGCCTATCTCATTTCCATGTCAACCGACTGCTTGGGCATCGTCCTCGAGCTGAACGGCATCCTGGCCGCGGTACCACTGGCCTACGTCCTACCAGCTCTCTGCTACCTAAAACTCGAGGAAGGGCCTTTACTGTCTCGCCAGAAACTTCCAGCTCTGGGACTCCTGATCGCTGGTATTTTTGCCGCTTCGTCCGGACTGATGCTATTAATCTTCAACCCGACTTCATCGTCTTGCGTCCACGGCGGTATCATGCCTTACTGCCTGCCCGCAAACTCCACCGTCAGCAGCACCACCAGCACGTTGTTGACAACCTTGAGGACGACTCCGATGACCGCTGCCACCACAGCTGCCACGACAACCGCGACGAAAGCAGTAGTGACTGCTGCCACGAGTACTGTAACGGCTGCTGCAACGATAACAACGTCGACGACGTCATCGCCATTGCAGAAACTCATCACCACGGCGGCAGCTGTCATTACCAAGTCAACGCCTCAACCTAGCTAAGCGACGCTTCAGCCACACTAGCGTACGTTTGTCTCGTCTCTTGCACGGCAGTTGAAAAAATTGTTAGGACTCGCGCTGTCTGTCTCTGTCGCTCCGTTTAGTTCGAGGATTCGCTTGAATTACCCATACTTTTCGTCAGCGCGGAATTGCCAAAGCTATGTAATAGAATATCTGTAACTCAGGTGCTGTGCTCGTCGGGTATGTTTCTATATAATGTATTGTTTCACCGCATGCTAACGATTTTTCTTCCGAGAATTTTAGAGGAAGTTTTTTGGAAAGCGAGTCGTCACGCGATCTCGTACTTTGCGGGCGTTATGATTTATGAGAGAAAATTTTCGCGCAGTCGTGTGTAAGTACTTGTACGTGGACGGATAATTTACGAGGGATGATATATACTAGGGTTGCGCGAATTCGGGTTCAGATATATAAGCTCAAGGGCAGGAATCAATGTCAATTTAATCTACTAATCGCGAAAGAAATATACACAAGCACGTTGGGAGGCTAGTTTAATTAGATTTAATATAAGAATTATTATAAATCCGTGTTCATCGTACTGAATGCAATTGAAAATGAAAGTAAAAAATTAAACTTTAAATGTGATTTAGAGGATACAGTTTTGATGGCATTTAATGGTAGAATTTATTGATCTGAATCGGAGTAAACTCTCCATAGTGAACGTAAAACATTTTTCAAATACATATTCTTTAAATGTTGACCTGCCTTTGTAAAATTATAATTGACCTCGAATTTCTTAGCAAACGTTCGTACTTGTACGGGGGCGTTGATTAATCATTTGATTGTTAGAAAAAATCACTACATATATGTATATGGGTAATTCCACAAAGCAACAAACAAATAAGCAATGCTCAAGAATAAGAAAAGCTTGATTTTATAAATAAATGAAAATCAAATGGAACAATCATGAAGCGAAGGATGTTCTGACATACTTGCAATTTATTTACGACATAAGAAATAAATTATACAATTTTAAGATCCAATGAATAATTTGTGACGGACAATATTTTCGTGTCAAAATAAGATTTTTACATTATTAAGTGCTTTCTTGATACTTTTGTAGAGGCTCTTTTTCGATGATTTTTTTCTAACTATTTGCGAAAGAAAATTTCATGTGTTCGAGTGTACGAAAGAAAGCGCAAATTTATTAAATAAGCAAAAACTGTTAAGCAATTATCACGATTGCAAATAAAGTAGAGGGGATGTTGATCGTATAAGAATAATGTTGAAAAAAGTACGACCAGTTTGCGATACTGTTTGAACTTATTAGAAAATATATAAAGCGAAATATATAAAATTAGAATCTTCTTGCCTGGACATTATTTCTTCAACTGGATTCCCATTGACCAAACAGAAACTATTTTTCTGCATAGATGAATCCAGAACTATATATATGAGTTAATCAAAAAGTACTATGCATACTGTTTGATCTATGAAAATTTATAAAGCAACAAAAATTAAACTAATCAAATTTTAAAGAAGGCTTCATGGAAACCAAATGAGACCACATATAAAGAAAGTATTTAGCACAAATATTTCCAGCTTCTAAAAACATTTTCGATATATGAAATTTCACCATTTCTCAGTGTCGATATTTATAAGCGTATTCATCATTGCATAATACAAGTTTAGATAATATATTTATTGCTCTATATTCGAGAGTGAAAATATATAGTTTAACATTTTAAAGCATTATTTACTAAAATGCCTATTCACGTAATCTTGCTTTACTGCTCAATAGATTATTTTATAATTAATAATATTTGTAAAATAATACTTGTATAATGATAATAATCTCCTTGATTTTTTAAGGCTTTACCATTGTTTGCTAAATTTTACGCGCGTAAATTGTTAGAAAATGTTTCAAAAGAAAAAACAATCAAATGTCTTGTTAGACTCAAGAAAAGCGCGGGCATAACGTTCCTCTCAAGATAAAAAAATATATTGTTGATAATTAGAAGAAAAATAATTAGACTATAATAATTGTATCATACGTAAAATCATCGTTCTGTATAAAACGCGATATTTTCATTAAAAAAACCACTTGCTCAAGATCAAACCGCTTTTTAGCGATTTTCCATATGTGTTAGTTCAGTTTACAAAATCTGCTTTAGTCTCTAGTTTTCTAAACATATAAACTACCCTCGTCTGTGATTTTATTTTTTGAACATATTTATTTTATACAAGATTCATATAATATATAAACAAAGAATATATTTAATATGACATAATAAGACAAATGTGTTATCATTATAATGAAAGATTACATATATTGTGAAAAAAAGCAAATATGTACATAATACATTGCAGATGAGCCTAAATATATATTGTATGTATATATATCCTACACATATATATTTATTATATTTAATTAATGTAATTTCATCGATATATTTCAAATAACAAATCTATAACGACAAGAATTATTTGAAAACATATATAATTTTATAAAAATAAGATATATATATCATCAACAAATAAAAAAAAAATACGAATTGAAGAATGAAAAGCTATAATAGAAGAGCCTATGTAATTAAAAACCTAAAAATGGCCAGACCATTTTTATTCTGTGATAGATAATCTGGATTTAAAGGCGAGTTGATAATTCAAATGACTATAATGATGTATGTTGATGTAAGTTTACCTCATACGACGTGTAAACTGTAAATAAAACGAATTTACAGCCATACCCGATGTTATATTTTATTCTCCAACTATTCATCCTCTTAATAATCCGCTTAATCATTATTCTTTTAACACCTTCACTTGTATAGTCTACGACGCCTTGTTCAATTGTTTCTATTGTTTTCACGATTCGTTCGTTATCATTTATATTTAAACAGTCGACGGGTACGGCCGATGGTAATTCAATCGTTCATGCAGCTCGTAAAAAATGCAGTAGGTAACGCTATACAATTCCTTATAGCTAACTCAGTATCGATCAAATCCTCGCGATATACCACAAAACATCGCACGAGAAACTTGTTTTCCGTGATCTTCAGCTACTCACCGGTTCGGTCTGCGTCCGACGGTATAAACCAGTACTTATATACTTTACACCTATATATACCTCTCGGAAATCAAACAACGTTGTTATGTATATATATATACATATAGCCATATACACATACACGCGGTCATTGTGACGTCACACTCTCGACCAGATGGCGCGATTCGTCGACTACGCGTCTCGGTGCACGTGCACGCGCAGTAAGCCATAGCCAGCATCATACCATCGCAGCGAGCTATAGCCAGCTGCTGATGCAGCGTATATAGCTCTATATATACATATACCAGTGAAGTCTACCTAACCTTCTCTCACTGTTGTGTCTCCCCTTGTCTCCCACCCGTAGCGCGAGCGCGTGGCGCGTAGCGCAGCTCGTCTGGCGTCTGCTCCGAAACTTACCTACAGTTCGACAGTCCGCGACGAGCACGACAGTGCCGTGTCTAGTACTTCCTCCTGGCCGTGAGCGTCAGTATACTCAGTATCGCTCGGTCCGACGTTAAACATGGAGAGTGTCGCGGAGGCTCCGGGCCTCCTGGGCAGCTTGTCGGAGCACGTAGGCGCTCCTGTTGCCGCGCTCCGCCTCCTCATCTCCATCCTCCTTGGTGAGTATTAGTGCATGGCAGCGCCTTGTCTCTCTCTCTATTTCTGTGTGATGAATAACACGTACGGCGCATAGAAGTATACTTAATACGTGGGAGTGCATAAGTATAGCGATGAGTGTGTATGCTGCAGCAAAAGGCCTACCTTGAAACATCGGAGGCCAAAACGACGGAGAATGATCTGCGCGAGCGAGACGCGTTAACCTAAATATATATCTATATACACGTACCTATGGATGTGTTGTGTATACGGGAATAGAAAGTGTCGGTGCGCTGCGCTATCTTATAATATACGGGTGAAGGTGCGCTCACGGCCAAAGAAAGTTTTCCTATCGCTTTCGTGACTCGGCTTCGATTTGCTATTCTCGTGCGACTTTTGAGAGATTTTCACGGATGAAAAAGATTTTCACCTAGGTTAGGTCGTAATTGTTTTGTCGCGCGGATATGAGGTGTAGACGTGAAATGGACCTGTTATTTCAATGCGCTTTCATGACTGACGCTTGCGTCTCCTCCTATGATGGGATATGAAAATATAATTGTAGATTGAAAGAGAGACGGCTCTCTGACTTTCATTGGCGAAATTTTAGTTGTCGAGTGTACACTAAAGTATACTACAGGGTTTACGAATATGATGAAATTTCTAAATAGAAAACTATATCGATGGTCTAGTATACTGTAGAAAGTAAAATGCAGCGAGGACAAGCGTTAATTTTATACTTATTTTTTTGTTCTAAATAATCGAGATCGAGATATTTAATACTCTAATTTATAATCAAATGCATATAACAGCATTGCGTTGCATAAGTATAAATATCATTTCTTTTTTATAAAAATAAAAGATTATATTCCTTTTATACTAAAGAAAACATTAAGTTTTATTACATTATCCGGCTACAAAAAGTGTGAAGCAGCGAACAGAACATTATAAAGCAACGTCACGTTGGATGATTCTTTATCCACGAATCAGATGAGCGGAACCGTAATATAGTCAAAGTCCTTTATTAGTCGTGCAAGATTAAGGTACAGGTAGTCGCTATTGAATGCTATCATTATTTGCATCAATGGAAATACATTTCATCAGTAAACGAATTATTACGCGAAAATAGTGTTTGAAGTTGTTATTTGACAAATAAACTTTGCTTGCATAAAAAAATTTGTATTCATAATAAATGTTTATGCAGTTTGCAGTGAAGCAGGAAATATTATTTAATATTACTTAATATTATTTAATATTATTCTCGATGGTGACAATGCCCAAAAACTGTGATCCAAACAATGGTAAATTTAGCAAACCGTAGAATTGGAATTTTAAATATTGATCCTATTGTTACCAACGAGCGGGAATTGATTATTTATTTTGTCAAACATGAAAATCTGCTGGCTTATTTGTCAAAAGTACGTTATAATGTTACCTAGCAAAAATTAACTATCTATTGGTGAAGAGCGGATGTTATATACTTATTAATTACGATGTTAAGACAAATAACGAAAATTCAACGTTTGTTTTAACAGACTTTTTCCTGATGACATAATTTAGAGATACTGCGAATTCATGCGCTGGCGGAAAAAGTGATTTTTATGTTTACAGAATACGGTTATCTAACATCTTTTGAACCCAAGATAATACAGTTTATGCATGTGTAACGTAGCCTCAGTAATGTCATAACATCTTTTTGTTTGAAAATTATAATAGCGGATCCATACAAAAACGATTGTGTACCATAGCTTTCTGAGTAATTGTACATTATAAGGAATGTGACGGGTAATTCAATTCTATCACTCGTAACAATCGAGTCTTCAGAGCGTAAATAAATTTGCGAAATTGAACCAATTAATCTAAAAAAACGGCACCTCTGCTGCTACTTAAAACCGTCAACTATTAATAATCAAACACTAATAATTATCGAATTGAGTTATCGATACGCCTAATATCACTAATTTATCAAGCAAAATGGTAATACACAAATTCTCCGCGTCACATAATGAGTAAGAACAAAGAAAACGAATTCCATCTACGCCGTAAACGATTTCCCACGCTGCGTATACGATGACTCTGTTGGTATCGTCACGCTATAAGTCTCGATAAGATAACACCAAAACCCTCAACTTTTCGATCCGCACGCGCGGGTATATTTATATATATATAACACACTCACGCATTCTTACGACCGGCGCACTGCAATTCACGCCTGTCATTAATGACAGTTCGACCTGTGCCCTCGAGAACGACGTGTCGTTATACACGAACTTAAAAATAGTCCTCCCGTGTGCATCTTGCATAAGCCTACCGGCCTATCGATGTCATTATACATATGTATTTACGAACTATAATATACATTCATTCGATGTCTATATAATGACATGCGCTCGTGCCGCAGCAGCGGCGATCGTTTATGCAAATGCGCACTTACCGTTTACCCACAAACTATATATATTAACTCAAGCGTACGGCGTACGTTCGTTTCTTTATGTTTTTTTTTTAACTTCTTCATCTTCTTATTGTACGATGCTATTACAGGTTTCCCCCTCGCACTGATTTACCGGCGCACGCTGTACGGCAAAAGCCCGTCGAGTCAGCACCTGTACTTCGTCGGCTGCGGTCTCGCCATCGGCTTTTGGAATTATGGTAACGTTTGCTGAAGTTTCTTTTTTGTTACGCTCACGTGTAATGATGGTGACCTACTCTTTATAGCTATATATAACTGTTTATTGTCTTATGAATATTTTTCAAATTTTTAAATTCAACGTCTACTTGCGGACTTTCGTTAAGATTGTGTACGTATATAATACATACTTGTATTTTTTTCTATAAATCATGTAGATTATTTTTTGCTTGTATATTTCTTAGTTTGATCAAATTAATGAATGATTAGGAATGAATGCATGTATAGTAAAGAAAATTATTTTAATCTTTGTACTTGTTTACAGAATGGAGCATCTTACATTCGGCGACAGCGTTACTTGGCACATATTTGATACTCAAAATTCTTGGAGGCACAAATATTGCCGTGATAACAGTTTTTGTCTATAACATGGTTTATCTACTTCTGGGTAAGAAATAACTCTAAAATATAATTATTTCGCTACTCTAAATAATTCTCAACAAAATTAATCAATATTTTCAGGTTATTACATGACAGCAACGAACGATTACGATATAAAATGGACTATGCCGCAATGTGTATTAACTCTCAGGTTAATCGGTCTCGCTTTCGATTTATCGGATGGCCAGAAACCGGAGGTTTGTTAATATAAATCACAAAAAATGAATGCACTTTAGAAATGAAATCAGAATTCAAATCGTCGTTTATTTATAGAGTAAATTGTCGGAAACACAGAAGAAAACGGCTTTGCGTGAGCAGCCGTCATTACTCGAGATGGCAGCGTTTACGTACTTCCCCGGTTCATTTCTTGTTGGGCCGCAATACAGTATGAGAAGACTCTTGGATCACGTCAATTGCAAACTCGTAGAAACTGTATGTTATCAACAATATTAGATGGTATATATTAAGCAACATTAGTTTATTTATAGAATTAACTTATATTTCAGGGAACGGATAGTGAAGGCAACAAAATACCACCTGACTCTTTGTGGCCTGGAATCTACAGAGCTGCAATCGGTTTTGTTTACGTAGCAATGTACCAGTTGGGCACCCAATATGTCTCTGATCAATATCTATTGGATCCTGAATTCGATAACTTAGGATTCATAAAACGATGCTTTTTGCTTGGTCTCTGGGGAAGATGTAATCTTTATAAATATATCAGTTGCTGGCTCATTACTGAAGGAGTAAGTTTTGTAAAAACTAAACTCTGTTCTAATTTAAATTCAAAACTTAATAAAAAATGTATTTTAGGTTTGCATCGCTTTTGGCTTAACGTACAATGGAAAAGACAAAGATGGCAAAGATAAATGGGATGGCCTTGCTAACGTCGATCTTGTTACTTTTGAAAATGCGACGGAATTCAATCACTACATTTTGTCATTCAACGTAAACACAAATCACTGGTGCGCCGAGTACATTTATAAACGAGTGAAATTCCTTGGTTCGAAGCTGTACAGTCAACTTGTAACATTAACTTTCCTGGCGATTTGGCACGGTCTTCATAGTGGATATTATTTGTGCTTCTTGATGGAATTTATTATTATGTACTTGGAGAAAGACGTAAGTTTATTTTCATTAGCTATTTTGCCGTTTGGTTAAATTACAATATGCATGATTATTTTGCAACTTTATAACTGTCGTAAACATTATTATTAATGATTGTATATTTCTACAGCTCAAACCAGTACTCACGAAACATGAAGGACTTCGAAAACTCGAAAAAGAGAGCTTCCTCTTCAGAGCTTTAATCTGGACTCTTCTTAAAATATATACTTTCGTCTTCATGGGTTACAGTCTGATACCCTTTGTTCTTCTATCATACTCGCGTTACATGAAAGTTTATAAGAGTATGTATTTCATTGGTCACGTGATCTTCTTTTCGTACCCATTAGTTGCGCCGTATATTAAGAAAGCTTTACGACCACGAAGAGAGCCACAACATACTGACTAATTTCGACGCACATCGTCCTGTACAAATTAGCTAATAGTTTTTAAATTTTTATACTCCTATCTACAGCAGTACTTTCTAACATCAGATTTAAAATTTATAAGTAACCATAGTATTTATTGTTGAGGAATTGGTTCTATTTAAAGACTTGAAAGATCAAATAGTTAATCATACTGGGTATGGTACAAGGCTGATACTACAAATAATAATTTAAACTATTTAAAAAATCTTTTATATTAAAATTAGTTAAATCATCATAATCATCGAACAAATTTTTACAAGTGAAAAATGAAAATATGCTATATGATAAATAATGAACAAATTTACGTTACATAAGAAGCGAATGGATAAAGAAGTATTACATAGCACATTAGTTATTTATTATTTCTTCAATCAATATTTTATATGAGAAATTTAAAAAAATAACAGTAAAATTGGAAAAGCGAATATTTTTACAAGTATTACTATTTTAATCATATTAATATTTTTTATATCAGGAAAAATCTAAAGTACTAAAGTGGATAGGTTAAAAAAAATCAACAGTTATTAATGCGATGATGATTGAAGTTTATTTCATAGTGAAATAAAACCATATTATGTATATTCTGTGATTAACATAGTTATCGAACATTTTGAATGATATAAAATGAATAAGTTATTAAGCTAGCACATTCATTTAATATTTCATCGCATTTTTAACTTTTGCGTGTTCGCATGACTATGAATTATGATAAGCGAAATTGTATGTTTATATTACAGACAACAGAGAAAAATTGCTATTGCAACTTATATATTTCTTTACTAAGATACGAAATTGTTAATGATTTATAAAAACGAATCGCTACATTGTTTTAGTTCGATATAAGTAGAAATTTAATTAATTGTTTGTAGAATAATTTTTTGATTTTATTAATTATCAATTGAGCTTCCGCCTATATTTTGCAGCTGCATTTATAAAGAGAATATCATGAAACTTTTATAAAGAAAAATACGTCACTGAAATCAGTTGATAAGAACAAATCGTTAAGGTCTGTAGTAACATGAATTACTGCGTTTTATAGTTTTATAAAAGTAAATAATTATAGTACCATGAGTCTACGATTGTTGTTGAAATAAAAAGGCTGTGGTACCTGTTGTTATATTGACCATCCTTTTTAATACAACACTTAACGACCAAATCATTTAAAAATGATTATTTAAGGTGATTTCACCAACTTAGGCTTTATGACAGATTAACAAAAACCTTTGCAGCATAAAACAACCTTGTCTATGTTTTCGATTAGAAAACGAAAAATATTGATTAACGGTACCGATAAATATCTGGAAATGAGTCATCAAAAATAGCTGTTATAAAAAAAAATTAGATCAAAGACAAAACAAGTGAGATAATCATCATTCAAAATCTAAATAATTATTTTTTAATATTAAAAAAAAGACAATTGTAATCATTTTAATAATTTTAAACTGTTTTAATTATCGACTATAAAAAATTTAAGCCTTCTCATGGAAGTTTGCTTATAAACAGTTCACTGCGGTGAAGTCATCGAAATGTGACAAAAAACAGATTTTATAAAATCAAAATTGGTATTTGTTTTGTAAAATCGAATTTTGATATGTATTTTTCGATCTCATTTTTAATCCAATGAAAGATATCCAATATAACAATAACATTTTGCTTATTCTTGTAATCGTTGCTTTTATTTAAAAAACATTTTCGATTTCTCGAAACCTGAGTTACCTACTGATAATATATCCGATTCGTTTTAAAATAAATATACAATATTTTATACTATATTCTGAAAGCCAATTTACGTGACACTTTTATATCAAAGACTCAAACTTAAATAATCATACAAATCATTGAATCCTAAAATATAAACAATGACTAAACTTTGTTCTTTAAGTATTGTACTCAATACACTAAACTGTAATCTGTTCTGTAGTAGATTTTCTTCAAACTAGTTAGTTAAAAAATTGAAAAAATATGCTATTTATATTAATTTTGAAAATTGCGAAAGTAAAAAATAATACCAATATACTATATTCTTTTTTAACGAATTAAAAGAAATGCTAACTTCACTCACAGATAGCATTTGAATAATAAAAAAAACAAATGACTTTCCTTATATGATTACAGTGATTTTATGACAAACTGGTGTAACATTTTCGAAATTGGTATTATATCTAAATTATTCCACTTACACCATAAATCCAGGGAATTTTCAAATAATTTGCTAAACTATATTCCGCGCAACGGTTCTCCTAAACCTCAGCGCCAAACCACGGGGGGAACACAAGCGAACAATTGAAGCACATGTAACCAAGCAAGCTAGCAAGTTTGATTAAGATCGAGCAGGAAGCATTTATGAAAACCCTCGTCTTTATTATTTAAAGCGATCCGCAGGCTCAGAAACTAGCGCAGAACAAAAGCGCCAGGGAACTTCTTCTCTACGCCACCTTAGCTACACACACATATATACACGTATACACACATAATACGTGGGAGAGCAATTGTTCCGGGGGCCCCGCATTATCGGCGCGCCACAGCGACTTTGTTCTCCGGAAATTGCGCAAAATTACAGCGACTCCGGGCGCAATCCTCGCGCGCGCATCACGCTCTGCTTCGGAGGGAACGAGACAAGCATCGCGAAAATCGCCCCGAACTTTCGCCTCTTCCCTAACTTCTCCTTCTCCTCCTGCATATACATACACACGCAGTATATGTTACTCCTGTACACATATATATCGAAATGAAGCGCACGTTTTCCGATCGGTGCAGGTACATATATATACACGAGGAACAAACAGGGCGCGATTTACGTGTGTGGCTCGCGCTCGCCTTTCCCAATCGCGCCTTTGTATAAATCTGTCGCTTTCACTCGCGTCTGGCCGCGTGTACGGCCGCTTCCACCTTTTGTCTTGCGCGCTTCCTCGTGCCGATAATATAGTGCAGAACGTAATTAACGAGCGGAAAGCCGGGGCGGACAGTTGCTTGCTGCGATTCTTATTCTCAAAGAGCCGTGAGTACGCGGGCATGTAGTAGTCGTCGTTGTTGTTTTCGCGCGATGCATACGGATAGATGTGCGTACATATAGCTGTATAATAGATGCGCGGTTTTCTTGCTGTGTTGGTTCCGATGTCCATTGGACAGTATTATATATATATATATATATACACGTGTATCGTGAAAACGAGGCTTCGGACGATGACGGGGGTCAGCTATATATACACGATGTCGTAATTTGAAACTATAATGGAACGATTATCGCGATACCTCTATTTTTACACCTAATGACTTCCAAAGTGTTCCTTATTGAATAATTATTATGATAACGAGGCAACATAATGTAATAGATTAAGCGATCTGATAAAATTACCAACAAATCGTCACTATCGTAAATATCGATCAAAACTAGTCGAATTCATTGGATTGAATAATGTTATAATTGTCTATGTGTCTGCGATTATAAGCAAATGGTTGTACATAATATATATTATATTATGCGATAATAAAGCTCATAGAGTAAGAACTATTTATGATAAACATATTATTATTACTGGTATAGATCGTGAATGTGAATGTAACATCTATAAATGATGCGAATTCGGTGTTATTCATTTATTTAATGTTACACAGGAAATGCAACCAATTTACGAGAACTACAGTTTATACGCAACAGCGTTATTTTTTTTTTAACTAAGCAAAACGTTTTACGAATATTTCATACAATAATTGATGGAATTTTCATTTGGCAATCTACATGTGAATTTTTATCGCGTATTCCATCGAACAATATTTATTACACACGATTAAGACACATAAAGGATTTATGCAATGCAAACTTAATAGAAAAATTAAGAATTGAAACACGATTCCTCCCATTTACGCAAATAAATGAAGGTATTTCGATATTTACTTTTAGCTTGTTTCACATTGAAATTATTATAAAATTTTAAAAGTATACGTGCAAATTCCAGTGAATAAGAAACGTTCAATAATATCATTGAAATAATGAGTGTATATATAATAAATGTATCCTAAAAAGGAATTGTTCAAAAATAAAAGTTAAAAACTATCTTTCGAAATATGTTGTACGCCAACTTGTGCAAAAATTTACATTGTGTAGCGATAGAAAGGATTTTTAACCGTTTACTCAACCACATTTTATGTAAACTTACATGTGAAAAATAAGAGAGAAAAGAATTCAAAGTGAGAGGAATGAGGACAAAGTGTAAAAAGAATAATTGTACAACTGGAATCTTTGGGGATAATAAAGTATGTATTTTCCATGACTCTCGTTGAACATATAAAAAAAATATCCACCTTATTTATATATTTTTTGTTAATATTTTTATTAATAATTATCATTTTGTATAAAAAAATAGTTTATCTCGAGCCCAGCCGCGCTAGAATCGGCGGGTAGAATACAGTATAAAAAAAACACTCGTGATTTAATTCGAAGTATAAAAAAAAACACAGAAGAATTATATACAGAGGCGCACTTATCTAAGTGTATATCATTGCGACGCGATTACGAAACTTCGTGCGTGCATCCCGACCTTTGGTCGACCAAAAACAGAAGAAAAGAAAAGGACAATCACGTTCTATTACATAC
Source organism: Torymus tubicola (assembly GCA_035583055.1). Taxonomy (NCBI): domain Eukaryota; kingdom Metazoa; phylum Arthropoda; class Insecta; order Hymenoptera; family Torymidae; genus Torymus; species Torymus tubicola. The sequence goes on along the minus strand of JAWWEQ010040580.1, from coordinate 9,237 downwards.
CGTTATACGGAAAAAAATGGCTTTCTCAAAAGTATACAAACTTTTATCTCCACTGCGCGCGGTTAAAGTAAAGCAGAAAATAAAACTACACGGTGCACAGAAGAAGGAAAATTCCAGATCCTCTCGATCATACTTCACGCTCGTTGAGCTCGCTACTTGCGTTTTCACTTTTTCCCGCGCGCGTGCGGAGTATACAAGTACACTGTCTGCACGTAAATATATATATATACTCTCTGGGGAAGCGCGCGTGAACGCGAAGATTCGTAATCGCTCCGCAAAAGTCAGAACGCGCGCTAGCTGCGCGCGCCTTGTATCGCTTATACACGGACGGAGAAAATCGCTACATTTATATATATATATATATATATACTCTCGGCTAGCCGTCGTTCGACGATGAGTATACACGCTGTGAGAGAATGAGAATCCGGAGGGTACACAAGAGAGCCACACCGGGTTCCGTATTTATGTATAAATTCATTTCTTTTTACATGCTGCTGAGCTATCGCGACATATTAATCTGCACCTGTCTTGCGGATGCCCCGAATTAAAATTCAGCGCGCCAGCTGAATCAACTCGTGGCCGTTGCATCGCGGGTGATCGTCGCTGCTTTTGGCGACGCTGCGATTTAGTAAGGCCCGTCGTTGGCACTTGGTGGCCCGTAGTTGTCGATTGGGGTTCCGGGCTGAGCGTTTGGTGGTCCGTACGCGCCAGTTTGTTCCTTCTGTTAACAGACGAATCAAAACAAGTTTTTTTTTATTGATATTATTTTAGTTATTGTATCATTTTGTTGAGCGCTCTATGAGATAATATCTCCTTATAAGCGTGGAATTGTATTCAGGAAATATTATGAGCTTTATTTATTGCACAATGCTATATATTCTTCGTATTCGTGTATATAAAAAAAACTCTGTTATCATTAAACATAAGTTACGGTCTGGCTTATATAAAATTATCAAATGTAGTTTAAAATGTTAAATATAACTAAGTCAATTACACGTAATTATAGTATATTGCGTAACACATGTACGTATTTAAAATAATTAACAGTAACGCGAGCAACATGTTACTAATTGGATTTATCTTATCGGCAAATATTGAAGGAACAACGGTATTAACTGATATAGTGGCAATTACGATGACGCGAAATCCATCATATCGAACGATTGTGACGCTAAATTAACAACGTCATAAATATAATCGGGTGTAACTGAACCGCGTATATTTTGTAGCTTCCTTATAGACCTCGAAAAAAAATAACGATGTTGCTGACATCGCTAACGATGCATTTCTTCGTAGCGCATAAATAAAATACATAAATTGTACTCTTATATTCATAAAAGATTAACTACCGATTATCGCTAATGAATGTATAAAATGAGGGGATAAAAAGTAAAAAAGAAATCATTCGTACCTGAGTCTTGTAACGGATGAAGTAGACCTCGGGCTTGCTGGGCTGCGTGGGCGCCTGAGTTGGGATGACAAGTTCGGGCTGCTCCTCTGGTTTCTTCACCAACACGTAGATGAGGGTCTTCTCCTCATCAGGCTGAGGTAGAGGTGGCAGTGCCGGTGCGGTGGGTGTGGGTGGAGTGGGCGCCTTGATGAAGACGATCTTGTAGTGCTTCTGTGGCGGTGGGGCGGGGGCTACGTATTTCGGGGCCTTGTACTCGGGTGCCTCTGGAGGTGGCACGTGCACGTAGACGTGCTTGTGGATCACGGGTTGCTGGGAGGGAGCGCCGTATTGGGCTGCTGGGTAGCCACCGCCGCTCGAGTCCGAGGGTGAAGGGAAGTACGAAGAGGGTAGCGGAGGCTCTGGTCGTGCCAACGCCATGCTTGCCAGGGCTAAGACCTATGGATAAGAACGAGGGAGGTTGTGAGATATATCAAGGTGCGAAAAGTTTATTAATGGAAATGTTGAGGAGATGAGAGAGTTTTAGCTTGCAAAGAGCTTTAACAGTTCGGAGTTGTATTAATGCACTAAATGCTCCGATATTCAAACATAATTTTGCGCTATTTTTTTTGTATTTTTACTGTATTTCTAATCTGGATTTCGAAAATGGAAACTATTGAATCACTTCTATTGGATTAATTTTTATTTATAAAAAATACTTTTAAAAAATGGATATTTAATTGAATTTAGAATTTTATCAAGTTTAGGAGAATTCATTTTATAGTAAAACTTCTTTTGAATGTTTTTATTTTAAAGTAAAACTTAAACAGATTAACGAGATTATCCAACTGTCAAAATAGGATATCCTTATATGGCTCATCAAGTGCATTTGTTTTGTCTCACAACACGATGTGTATTGCGTGTTACGAACTCTCGGTGCGCGCATGCATAATTTAAGAGCATAATGTGATGCAAACATTGCGTAGTATGTTATTTCTTAACTTTCCAGAAAATTGTCATCAGTATATGCTCGCGCCATAAATTATTTACTTAGGGGCTCCCTATTAGGTTTTGACTTCTTGAAATGTTTTCGCCGACACCAGTATAGTACTATTAGAACTGTAAGCCTCCATAATTAAGTAATCGAGAATAATTTATAATGTCGAAATTCATTTTTGCACGATAAAAATAATTAAGTGAAAATTGGAGTAATAAACATTCACTTTTTTGTTAAACAATAAAAACATTTTGATGTCTTTGTATAATAACCCATCTTGTTTATGAATTATTACGCGTTTAACGAGATTCTCTCTTAATAATGATATGTAATTGCCTTTATCTACAATGTGGTTTCCTTCTCATGTGTTAATCAAGTTTTATGCGATACTAAAACGCGTGCGAAAGACAATTTATACTCTCATATACAGTAACAATCTCCAAACAACTCGTAATTCACCGAAAAACCTTTCGAAACATAACAAATTAAACACATTTCTACAAAATCTTGATTTATACGCTAAAAGCTTACGAATCAAACGCGGAAACGTAACAAAAGTAAAAAATTGAAATATAAATCAAAATTTTGATGTATACTCAGGTGAATAAGCAAGAACGAAAATAATTTATATCTCATAAAAGTCTCTAATAGAGATTATTCCGAAGAGTCATTGCGCAGACGCTGCTCGCGCCACTATTACATGAAAATTTCTCTATGCATGCTACAGATATGGACGCCCATACGTAATCTCCGGTGCAAAAGCATTCGTGCTTATACGCGTGCGAGCTGTCTACACCAGTGCAAATTTCATTTCAAATTAAAGTTGATGAATTTATAATGCAACGAGGCGTTTTGGAATGACGTCAATCAGTCACAAAGCGAGTCACATTCGCGCTCTACAGTGAAAGTTATAATGGGCCACGGGTATTGCAGGAATGTCGACGCTTTGTTTTATTATTTTGCAGATGCAAAAGTATCCCGCGCCCGCCTTTAATTATTCGCTCGCATCGCGTATACCCTCGCTTCTTTCTTTCTCTCTCTCTCTCTCTCTCTTTGTGTGTATATATGTATAACAGACACGCGAAACTGTTATACAGAAAGGAAAGTCGCGAGCCCCGCCAAAAATCGACGAAACGTTCCACTTTACTGGCGGAATATCAGTCAAGGAGAGAGAAACCCGCGCGGCAACGCCGAAATAATGTAATTGGACACGCGCCAACCGGCCGGACGATTATTTTTATTTTTCGACAAAGGTAAAAGGATATTCGGACAACACGTATCGTTACTTTACCTGTGCGTACGTGTTGTGCGTGGTTTTCGGCTGTATGTAAGTTGCGTAAGTTAGGAGTTTATGGGATATAGCTCAATTGCAAACAAAGCTGATTTCAAATATATATATGGAGCACAGTTGGAAAAAAAAGAAGGGACAAGGTAAAAGTCATTTATCTCGGGGGAATTTTATGTCGCTGGTTCTGTGAAAAACGTGGTGTAACACGTGCAGGTTTGGAATTCTAATGGGGTTGATGGCTTTTTTAGCCAGAGTTTATGCAAACAAATTAACCCATTTACTACGCAGGTGGCGGTTTAAGAATTTTTTGCTCCGGAAAGTAATAACAGGATACTAAATATTTATAACTTTGTTTAGAATTATTTAAAGGTGACTGGGCCGATTTATTTAATTCGGTAGTAAAAATTTAATGTTTGACAAATCGTTGTCGGTAATTTTTATAGTAATTGAGAAGTATTTCTTCTATAAAATAATGAAAGGTACATGCATAAATTTATTTTAAATTAATTAATATTCTGGCCAAACAAGTGAAAACAATCATAAGCAGTGATTTACATGAGATTTGTATACTAGTTATATATTTTCTAAATTATCACGGTGCCCATAAAAAAAAGAAATGTGAATACTTTAATTAAAAGAAGAAATCCCTGTATATACTTATTAATAAATATCTATGTGTACTGCATTTTTGCCTATCACAATACACCTGCTCAACAACGCGGAACTAATAGATTTTGATTTACATCGAAAAGAAAAAGTTGCCGATCTCATGGTGCGGTATATTACACGTACATAACGAAAGAAGAATTTTTTGAAAACACCATGACTTTGCACTTTTATCCGAAAAACCGCACGCCCCTCGTTACTCAAACAAATATTTGCAATATCAAATCAGTTATGCATCACGCTCGAGCGATCGCCGTAGGCGCCACTCGCACACAAAGCGTCATATACGTCCGTCCAACGGCACTTGCACTCTATATAGCAGGCAGACTTTGCTCGAGATCGCGACGCTAGATGACAGAGGAGCGCTCGCCGCTGCTTTCTCTGCCAGGCTAATCGCTTCCTAATTTCGCGGCACCTTCGTACATATACGTACAGAGCAAGTAGCTTACGCGCGGGTCGCCTTAACGCTTTCGCGATTCCCACTCGCTCATGGCGCTAATCTCGAGCGCGCGCGCGCGTACGGCGGGTCTGATGGATTTTTCATGCGCGCGAACCATGCATCAACCTAATTGTTTCCGGTAGAAAACAGTCGCAGTGCAAGCGCCAGCTCACGCTTCATTCGCTTCCACGTAGCACGCGCGCAAGTTGCGTAATCGATGGGTGGGATTTATTCATGTATATGTATGTACGTATATATATGCAGGCCGGTCACGCGCGCGACTATACACTGGCGCCGGGGATTTCAATTTCGGTTTCGATTTCGTTCGTAATAAAGAGGGAGAGAGAATGAGGAGAGATAGTCTGGCTTGCAGTGAGGATTTTTAAGAGATTGAGAGTTGGATGGTTGATGCGATTTCTTTTCGGGTTTATGTAGCTCAGACGTCGTTCTTTTATTCAATCGGAGAATAAGATAAATGTGTCCGAGTTTTTTTTTTAAGTGAATGGGTTCAGTTTTTTCTTTGGCATGATGCGGTGTTTCAAGAGACGATTTCTCTTCGCTTTTTTTTTTTGCTAATCGGCTGCTAATAGTTGTCGTAAGATAATTGGATGATTAGAAGTGGATTGGTTTCTATATAGGGTAGGTATACTTGTTATTTAATCTGTTAATTGATCCAATCTAGAGTAAATTAATGTAATGGATTTTACATCTGTAGTATATGAAAAAAGAAATCTGAAATAAATTCAATTAAAAGTAGAGTTTCATTTGGAAAATAATGCTAATTATTTTTTTAAACATTTCGAATGTAATATAATTTTTTTTATTTCTTTAAATATAGAGTAAAATTTTTTGAAAATCTTGTATAATACACGAAATAATTTGATACTTATTATAAATACAAAATAACTATGAAAACTTCAATATTACGTATAAAATAAGTTATTTTATTCAACAAAAATTGAACCCGTAAAATTCATTATCGTAATATTTTTTGTTAAGTTATTTTTTAATTCATTATTATATAAAAATAGTTTTTTTAATACAGAAAATTTACGATTACACAAGTACTCATATTGAATTCTTAATTATAATATAAAAAAATTTAAACAAGTAGAGCATTTTTAATTTTCTCAGCTTTATATAAAAGCAATATCAGAGAAGCATCTAAATTACAAGTTTTGTATATGAATTTTTATTCGAAATAATGGTTTCCATATAACGTACTTACGATCCACTCAATATCTAAAACTACACGGGAATACCGGCACCTCGCCTCATACCGATCAACCAAATTATGATAATTATACATTTTTTCGCGCGTGATACACGCGTCAATCAACGGACCGCATCCACGGTAAAAGTTCACTCGCCGTAAATAGGATATCGGCCACGACGCGGGGGCCCAAAATAAAGGAAAACTCGTTCTCGCGAAAAGGCGCGGACGGCTTTTTTTCAAACGCGCGTACATAGCGGTAAAAGTCCGCATCAATCCGTAATCAATGAAGCTGGTCGATTCGATCAAAGCGGTGCCGTATATATAATAACTAGAATTATCGACGTTTTTTTTTTATTTTTCGTATACAAGAGAGCATATACTCGACAAATAAAATCGCGGTACAGAAACACTCTTGCACCCGGTATACATGAAATTGTATATGTATATCCTCTTTTTCTCTCTTGCTCCCAACTTCCTATGCAATTTTCCGGCTCACTAACCGTGCGACTCGATTCTTTTTGGGATGCAATGTTTATAACGGTCTGCACGGACGACTTTCTTACTAGGTAAACTTTTTTCTCGTTTTTTTTTTCACGGCACTTATATACATTTCCCTGAGAATATCCGAATAATCTAGAAACCGCACCGCGTGAGAATAAACGTCACTGTTTCTTTTTTTTCTGCTCGTCAAACACTAAATAAGCGATTCCCGACGAATACGGAGCAAGGTAAAAAAGGAGCACAGAACCGTAGAAAAATCACTATATGGTCGTTGGCGTGTCTCTCTCCAGTTCAATCTCTCGCAAGCTCGCGCACTCGTGGTACTTACGATGAAAGCCTTCATTGTGTCTCTCTTGGATGTAACTGCGGTCACGTCCTCGCGCAAAACTTTGTAAGTACAAACTGCCACGTAAGTAGAGTAAGTGAGTATGTACACACTCAGTGCTCGGGGAACGTCGTTTTCTTTCACCGGGTCCACACACTGGCCGACTCGCGTGCGTGCTCGCTTCTCCGGCGGCCTCGCGGCAGCTTATATACCTCGCGGCCGATCGCCCCGCCGCAAAAATGGCGCGAGCGGAAGGAGAGTAGCTCATCCGAGAGCGGCGGCCGTTTTAGGGGTTCGCTCCTTTGAACGATAGGGTGGGGAGTGAAGCGCTGCACAAAGGAAAAGGAGCGAGCGATATACACGTACACGACGCACCGACAGAGAGGGACGAGACGAGCAGATAGTAACCTGAAGGCGAAAGTCGAAGAGGCTCTCCGAGCTAAGAGTCACGCGCGTAGAGGGAAAAAGTAAGGGGGGCGCGAGAGAGAGAAGGTATATACTTGCACACTCGGAGCGATGCGCGCTCGGGATAACGAGAGCTGAGGAAAAAGGTGCGCGCATGGCAAACAATGACGCGCGCACCTAGCCAAATCGATAGAAAACGGGTGTTAAGCAATGCCGCGCTACTCGCTCGTACTTCACATTTGTACGCGCGACGCGCGCGACCGCACGCACTTTTCCGCCTCTCCCGTGGGCCGCGGGTAAAAGCTCGGAACTCAACGAGCGCTTTGGCACCTTATCTTACACCCGAGCTAATGGATTGAGTCGTTCCGGGAAATCGACACCTGATATACATATAATGCTGCTGTATCGTCACTACTGCAACATGCACGTACACGGTTTTGTTATACTTGATAAAAGAGTTCGCTGAACTACTATATGGGCTTGATAGAAGGTAAGATCCTTCAGAGTCAGTTTAATTAATGGGATATATAGATATCATGTGGTTTGTATAACCGATTTTCTTTTTCGCGTGCTGGCTTTTAATATCGGTTGCTGGAAAAATGCTTTTTGACAGTAGTTGCAAGGCTTAATTGAGAGAGTTTCGCCATAGGGGGGCATAAACCCTTAAGTGCGCGGACAACAGGCGCACTTTAATCCTGCTTGCAAAATGGTGCTCAGATGGTACCACTTAGATACCATTATTGTGTCTGCGCTTGAAATCATATTTATAGCTTATTATATTTAGTTTTTTTTTTAAATTTCGCTTGATGCTCTTGGTTGCCTTCTTGTTCGGATACACGATGACCTACTGCCTGAGCTTTTATGAACTAACCGTTGGGTATAGAGCAATAATAAAATGCTTATTAATAATAATTTTTTTTAAGATTCATAAAATTTTTGCAGAATTAATACGTTGCGCAACTGCGTATTATTTAAGTTTAAACATCCGTGTATGTAATTGTAAATAAAAGCAGTTTTTATTGAATATAATTGTATGCACCGAAAATTGACTACATTTTTCCAATCACTGAACAATGGTAATTAAAATTAAAAACCAGAAAGAAATAAATTACTTAATCTGCCTTCCTTCGTTTATTGAATAATCAGAGAATTTTCTAGCTATACAACACTTGCATATAATTCACTCTCGAAGTTTTTTAAACCATAAATTCTACAAAGTTGCATATGAGCAATAAACTCCAAATATTTACAATATACTCCCGTTCGAGTTAAATAACAATCCACGATCAAATAAAAGAAAGTAAATCGAAATCGCTTCGCATCGCACATACTTACTTTATACGGATTTAAGTCAATTACATAAACATGCAAACAAACATCCACGAAAATTTCACGACTGGGCGCGCTTGAGAAATAATAATTCTTATGTTAAATCGTAGGTAAATTAACATCATCGTATTCACCCTTAAAACATCAACAACATCAATCACAAAAAAATATATAAATATTTCGAAACGCGACAGCTAACCGAATACTTTTATATACACGCAAATTTCATTTCACTTTTCAAAGAAATAAAAGTTTTTACGCTCTCCGTGTGTATGTATATATATACTTTAGAAGCTCGCGTTCTTTATAGGTTAGCAGTGAAAACAAGTTACGATCACGTTTATCGCTCGTCGAGCAAAGTGCGAAAAGCTGAAAGTGATAGTTATATATTCTCTCTTACTCTCCCGAGATGCTCATATTCATAGCATAGAGTTCACACCGAACCAGGAATTACAACGTAACGAACTACATTTTTACCCCGACAAATTAACTCCGACCTGTGAAATCATTCAGCTCTCGAGAGACTACCACACAACTACTACCTTGTTTTCCCTCCCTACCGACCGTATTAATCATAGCTAAAGCTTTTTAATATAACGCTCATGTAGCACACAACGATTTCGCAAGCTGTCCGCGCGCTCGTGCAGTACTGCAATATCTCGCGAAGATACTTTCACGCGTATA